>MU279744.1:0-158565 GCA_022385655.1 Xylaria intraflava
AAGCCTTGACTTTGTATGCGTACCAGTATAGAATCAGTACGGTCGCAAGTAGCTATCTATCTACCTATTATTAAGTCTTTCAATGGAAATCGAACGTAGCGTTCGAGTTTTAAGCACTATCGCCGTCCCGTAGTGGTCTTTTTAGCTTATAGTCTCAGCTATATTGCCTGTAAATTTAGCGGCCTTATAGGCCTCACACTGCTATTTTTTAGGGGGCGCGCTAACGCGCGCAGTTCAGGAAGAACCCTGCAAAATCGGTATATTTGGGGCGAACGACCTTTTTGTAAGGGTCGGCTGCCAACCCTCCACTTTGCTAGACCTGCGACATCAAATGTATGTACTTCGCTCCTTCCCGGGCACAGCTGTTCAATGGCCCGATGCGGTGTAACTCCCGACTCCCGCGCGCGGAAGTCGGATTTAAAATGGATGCCTCGCTAAGGCCGCTATAATCCACCGTAACACCGCCGGCACGCCTCATTCATTTTAAATCGGATTCCCGGCATTTACCATGTATTATTATAGCTGCTATCTACTACATAGGTATCTGGTCGTATTCGTGCTCGAGGTTCAGGCAGGTAATTTGTGCGTTGTGCGCAGGACTCTGTCTCTGGCAGGCCAGCAGCCAAACCCTTTCGTAGGAATGCACTCATCAAGCCTCTGTATGACTGGAGATTCCTTACATGCCAAGCTCTCGTTAGGGTTGAGCTCTTGACAGCTGCTATGCTATCTATTTCTAGGCGGGTCTACCCGTATAATACCTAGTATACACTACAGTACGGAAGTCGGATTTAAAATGGATGCGACGTGTTAGTGGTGTTATAGTGGGCTATAGCGGCCTTGGAGTCGCATCCATTTTAAATCCGACTTCCGTACAGCTCATGTCCATCGTTTAATGTATATCAAAGTCGTGTAAATGCACAAGTACACCGTACAAGCCCCCCTTCTTCTCGAACACCGAAGCCTGCCCATATCAAACGTGGACATCCGTTCACAGCCGGTAATACTGCGTCCAAGACGTGCTGTAAAGCAGCACCGCAGGGTTACCGACAGGCTCCAGTCCCCAATCAACACACATATGCTGGTAATGTAGGTATAGCAATGCGAGGGGTTGACTTCTCACCAGTGCTTTTCCTGCTAAGCACTCAGTTCTCCTCCCCATGGTCGGTGTATACTTGTAGGGCATTGTATTCATTCATGATCTGGGCAGCTCGGTGGGCGTCTTCCAAGGCGGCAACCTGTGATGGCGGAAAGTCGTCTCCATCTCGTAGGGCAAGCTAGATGCAACAAAGAACGAGTGTGTCCGCCGATGTGCCCGCCAATCAACCAACCATTCCTAGTCATTATGCTGTCCTCTCTGTCTAGGTCAGTTACAGCCCTGCGTTTACTTTTGCTGCTGAATATGTAATTGACGATATGTTTGACGCCTTCTTTGTCTGGATAGCTGATTCGGCGCTGTACAGCTTGTTATAGAACTGTATCACCCGGGGGTGCGCCATGACCTTGTTCTTCTCGAACCCCAACACCTGCAGCCCTTGCTTGCTGACGGCTCGGCTAAGCGCAACATATGCCTGCCCCTTTTCAAATGCCTTGCCAAGATCTACCTTGACTCTCTCCAGCGTCTGGCCTTGGGCTTTGTGAATGGACAGGGCCCACGCCAGTATAAGCGGCAACTGCTTGCGAGATGCCTTTACTTCACCCGTAACGTGCTCAACTTTCCATTCCTCTAGACTGCAAAGAACAATGCGGTGGGTCCCATCTGTCGCGGTGAAACGCACCACCGGGTACTCCCGCAGGTCCCTCATGACTCTGGCATTGCCGTTGCCATCTGCGGCACCATTGGTCATGCCTCGTGGGCCCGCCCAGCTTTCAAAAGTAGCCTCGGCCATGAACCCTATGACCTTGCCGAGGGAACCGTTGACTAGCGTGTCGTCCATATTCTTGATCAGCATAACTTGAGCGTCCTTCTTCAGAACAATCGACTTCGGGGCCATCATGTTTGAGAGCCACTTGTTCCGAGAAGCCGGGTCCCCCGTGTCAATAGCATCGTAACGATGTGTGCCTCCGGGAAGATTGCCTAGTCGTGAACCATTGGATCTCTCGACCTCATTACGTGTAGAAAATCTTCGACTTATTAGCGTACAGTTCCCAATGAATGCTGTAAGGATGGGCACAAGTTACAATTGAGTTACTTCCAAGCCGTCATCAAACGTAAGGGGCCGTGCGAGGTCCTTGAAAATTTGAACTGTATCATCGCTAATCCTGCCAAGGCGCATTTCATTTAGCATGCCGGCAAATTCTGTATTTGGGTCAGTGATGGAGCCAATAATGGGATTAAAGCGGTGAAACGTACGAGGATCCTTTTGACGGAATATCTGTGTCAGTCCGATCGTGTGGTCGATCGAGGTATTCCAGGTCGCGGCGTCAAATGCAAACCTGCTGTCCTTTGCACCATCGGCCACAGGAGGCAGCTGAAAAAAGTCGCCTGTAATGACTAGCTGGATGCCACCGAAAGGCCGACCGTTGTTCCGGATAGTGCGCGCTATTTGCGAAAGCTTGTCGAATAATTCGCCATCGACCATGGATATTTCATCGATGATGAGCGTATGGGCCCGGAGCCACCTAGTCTTGGCTTTCGGGTTTTGACGGATCTTCTTAACTAATGTTGGCACGTCCTCCTTCCCTAAACCGATCCCGGCGAAACTGTGAAGAGTTTGGCCCCCGATATTGCAGGCCGCAAGACCCGTGGACGCTGTAACGCAGAGACGTTCGGGGTCACGAGCCCACTTCTTCTTGAGCTCTGAAATGATGGTTCGCATTAAAACAGATTTGCCCGTGCCAGCAGGGCCCGTGAAGAACACACTTTGCTTCTGCTTAACGACAAGGTCAAGAACATGCAGTTGCTCCGAACTGAGAGAGATTGCTTTTTTTACAGTGTGCTCGTCCGTGACAGCCTTGATTTCATCTGTAGAGAGAGATGGCTGCGGTTTTTTACTCTGATTCTTGAGCTGTTTGGACCATTCTTTGACATCACTTTGCGTAGCGTCCCAGAAGGGACCGGTTGTCTTACTGGGCAATGCCGCTGCTGACGAACTGTAATCACGGACAGCGGGGATAGAAGGTTTTGACTCATCGAGACTCGCCCGAGGCGGCTGAGACCATGTTTTCGGTAAAACTCTCCTCTTGGCAGGCAGCAGAGGCGCGTCGTTCGGGGCATCACGTTGTCGTTTCTCCGTATTTGCTGGGGGAAACATATGGTGCTGGGGAGAAGAAGACCAGGGTATCTGGCTCGTAGCTGGAGGGGGTAATGTAGCCGGGCACTCATAGTCTAACTCGAGGGTGTCGTCATCGCTAAAGTCCTCCTCGTTCACGAAGAAAGGGCTCGTGGCGTTCCCATTTGACCGAGGGTTGCCAATGTGCGGCGGACGGTCTTCAAAGGACCCGGCATTGCCGCATACAGATACAAGACTGTTCACACGCGATACAGCAGTAGCATTGGACGTTGTGGAGGCATGCGTCGTGCTCGAGGGCTGTCGTGAGTTGGCGGAACCTGGGGCTAGTGGCGTGGTCGTCTGAGTAGTAGAAGATATGGCAGAGGAATGGGATTTCTTGGATGCAACCCATGATGTAATGTCACCCTCGGGCCGGGGCGGGCTGCTCGAAGGGAACAATTGCTTGGCTAGGTCGGGTTTGGAGGCGGACGTGTTGGCGGGAGCGGGGCCAGATTTGGCCCTGTCCCTTGCTCTCCCCAGCATGACGGTGGAAAAGAAGACGAGAGAGCTGGGACAGCAAAGGCAGAAGGCGAGCAACGGTCGAAGGGCCAAGGCGCGGGTTGGGACAACATTCATTTAGAAAGAATGTAGAGATCGAGGGACGCGCAAACGAGCGGAAGGGGAGATTGGCGGGTAAAGAAGGTGGTCCGGGTTGAAGGGTGTCGCGTATAAGACAATTGCAAGGGCCGCTTGACTTGTGCTGCAAAAGTTCGGCGAGGGTTGTTTGCACTAGCCGAAATGCGGCGCGTGTTTGCCAGCGGAGCGCGTCTATCTAGCTCTGGATTCTCTCCGCCAGGGCTATTACCTCGCCGTGGGCGCTAAAGTGCCGGCCCAGCGGCTTCCCTTCTCGGCTTAGCGGGACGAATATAAATGCGATATCAGATTGATTGATTAGGTAATCGGGCTGCACCTGTGTATTCCGACATACTGCCTATAAGGCAATTGCTCTACCTCACAGGTAGGTACTATGTCAACTGTCAAGGACGGAAGAGGGATTAGCATGCTGAGGTGCTCTTGACTTTACGGACGTACGTCTGTAGGCTGTAGATAGCTGTCGACGCATTCATCAATCTGTTACGGTAAATGCCCCGCCCCATGGTGCCTGATACTAACTGCAAATAGCATACAGTACAACTAAGTATTACACACTGTATAGGTAGTGCACGAACCACTCCTTCGGCTCGATGTCGTAACACATGCTCGGCCAGCTGGATTGTCAGTCACCTCGCCTATAATGGTAAACACTTGTCCGCGTGCCCGAGTAAGTTGATGCCGCTGGTAGATAGGGTGGCCGAGAAATTCTGTCGGCCGATCACTGATATCCCCACGCTACCGAATTTACTACCTAATATGTATTACTATTTCTCGACCTTTACGATCAAGCAATAATTTTGTGTGCTCATATAAAAGCGCCTCCTGCGCATCCGAGGCACTCAGGAGGCCTTCCATATAGCATACATCAAACTGACGCCCAAGAACTCTACAGAGTACCGCTCGTATACTTCACCAGATCAATACGCTCTCCAACCCCCGCCAGAACGTGCCTATATATTAGGTACTTTTAATTCTTGAAACAATGCAGCGTAGCCATCACGTGGCGCCGTTGAGAACGAGATCCAAAACATCATAGTTCTTCCACGAGCCCTGCTTGTGTGTCTTCACGTCTTCGGCGCAGGGCCTGGACATGATCAGAGGGATATTCTGCTCCGACAACCCACCATGCGATCGCAGTGGGTGGCCGCGGAGGCTGTCTAAGTCATGCTCCTCCCTCTTCGAGCCGATCACCGCGTCCTGGACGGCCACGACGACGAAATCGCCCTCGCGGTCAGCTGGCATCTCGAAGCGGGCGGCAGCCTCATCGCCAGTCAGCACCAACTGCACCTGAGATACGTTCTTCCTGCACAGCTCCATCATGGGCTGCACCAGCTCGGGCGAGCGGGCGTAGACGCGCACGAAGCTGCCCAGCGCGCCGTGGTGACGTACGAACGGGTCTGTGATGGGGCAAATCACGCGCGCAGATGCGGCGCCGAAGGCCTTCTCCAGCTCGTCCTGCAGAAACAGCACGTTCGGTTGCGCGGCGCCCTCACTGCTACCACTCTCGGCACGCCACTTGTTGTTCATCCCGTGGTCGCCAGTGACGCCGACGACCGATGCCAGGCGCGCAAGCTCGCCTAGTCGCGTGTCCAACGCCGAGTAAAAGGCGTCAGACTCCTTCTCGCCCGGAGTGTGCTTGTGCTGCACGTAGTCGGACAGAGTCAGGTATAGGACATCGGAGCGCCGCTCCTGCAGCAATTTGATGCCGGCGTCCAGCACGTACAGCGACAGGTCGCCGGAGTATTGCGCCGGCGCGGGGCGGCCGAGCCACGCCTCAACGCCCGTGATGCCATTTTCAGCAAGCGTACACGACCCGGCTTTTTCGGCCGAGAAGCAGATGTTGCCATTGCCAGCGGCAGCGGGGTTCTCGAACAGCCCATGGCTTAGAATACGGCGCAGCTTGTCCTTGGCTGTCACGGCCGCGATGCGCACGCCACGCCGCGAGAGCAGCTGCAGGAGCGTGTCGCCTCGCAGCAGCGTGTCATCGACGACCATGCGCTCCTCACGTGTCTCGCGGTCGAGGTAGAAGTTGCCCGCGATGCCGTGTGCTGCCGTTGGAGCGCCCGTGATGATGGACACATTGTTCGGGTTGGTGAACGACGGCATGGCACACTGGGCCGTCTCGTGGAAGCCGTTCTTGACGAATGACGCCAAGTTCGGCAGGATGCCATCAGCTATGCCGCGTTGCAAGTAGGACGGGTCAAAACCGTCGACACAGACAACAACCACCGGTGCAGTGGGCAGCCGGTACGTACGCCCATGGAGTCTGACGGTGGCCCAAGACTCTAAGTGTGGGTGGGCATGGTCAGTTCTATTGCTATAAAAAAAGTATTCGCTGCGAAAGCGGGAAGCTGAGAAATAGTTTCCCCTGGGACTCGGACTGATGACTTACTCATCAGCGACTTGATCGCCATTTCCTCGTACGCGCCCAGCGGATCGACGACGGCCGCCGGGTCCTTAGCCAGGTCGTCCCACCGCCGTACGTCTAGCTTCTCGGTTAGGTAGGCATCCTTGGAATGGGCTCGAACTTCCTCGGGCGTGAACGGCCCTCCCTGGAATCCAAGCGACTTCTTGCTGACGTCGCTAAGGCCGTCGTAATAGGCGGGCTCGACGGCGGTCAGGTAGCGTTTAGCCATAACATGGCCGCCAACCACGGCGCTCAGCTTGTCGCTGAAGCCGAGCTGGCGAAGGTAGGCCTCACCGAAGCGATCATGAGATTGGCGGCCCACGCGCAGTCCACCCGGTGTTATCAGCATTGGGACTTCCTTGTACTGAGGCAAGAAGTGGCCTATGTCGTGCATCAACGCTGCCAGCACAGTTTCGTCGTCGGAGCCGGCTTTCTTGGCAAGGTAGCCACACTGCAGCGCGTGTTCGAGCTGACTGACGCGCTCCCCCGTGCCACCATATGGCCGATGTCCCTGACTGGAAATGTAATCGAAGAGAGTGGAAATGGTATCCTGAGCGCGCTCCTTAACGGACGGCAGGGTGGTAGCTACGTCGACCATCATCGTGTGTGATGTGTGACCAGTGTGCGACGTCTTGCGCCTGACGAATTGTTCTGCTTTTCCTTCAGTCTAACGATGCTCCTTTGCCCGGATATTCCGACATTCATACTCCAATACGCAGCAGTACCTTTACAGCACAGTTTTATAAAAAAAAATAAGTAAATAAACGGCAAGCTTTACGAGAGAACCTATTTTTGGCTCCGGAGAGCATCAAACACATACCACCCCGCCTTTTTGGAGCTTTCGCATGAGTAATTCAATTAAAGCCAACCGCGGCAAGCTCTCTTAGCCTAGAGAGAGCAGGCCTCCCGCTGGTGCGTTGGAGTTGACATCATTTACACAAATGGGGACGGGCACGTGGGCCACACGCGTTGGCTGGTTGGTGATGAAGTGGTTGAACGTTACTACCTCAGGCAATGCTACGGAAACTACGCATTCGTTACGCACGTCTGAAGCTCCAACATCCAAGGTAGAGTCCGATATTCGGAATGAACCTCGTGTAAACGTGGAGGATACCACGACATGCGAGGCACGTGGTGCAGTATAAGTATGTAATAGTATACAAAACAGGTGGCAGGGTAGGTTGGGCGAGACGATTGCTTTGTTTCCCTTCCCTTTCTCCCGGGCTTGTTTTCTTTTGACCTTCCGAAGACCCAGAGCATCATCCTATTCTTCAATTGGCCAACAATGACCTCGTACAAACTCTCGGACGCGCAGGTGGAGCAATACCACCGCGACGGCTTCCTGCTAGTGCCCGTGACGGAGCACCGGCTCGTCGACGCCGAGGATCTACGGGCCTGGACGGACGAGGTGCACAGCTGGCCTCGCGAGGTGGGCAAGTGGATGCCGTACGACGAGATCAACGTGCGGGGAGAAAGGCAGCTGATGCGCACCGAGTGCTTCGTTGACTACCATGCGCAATTTGACGCTCTGCTCCGTGGCGATGCGCTGCGCGGGATTCTAGCGCAGCTCAACCACCAGACGCCGATGCTGCTGTTCAAGGACAAGATCAACTACAAGAGCTCCAATGGCAACGGCTTCCAGGCGCACCTGGACGCGCCGGCCTACGACCATATCGGCAAGATCGAGCACATCACAGCCAACATATGTGTCAACGAGGCCACGCGCGAAAACGGCTTCCTCGAGGTCGTCGCCGGCTCGCACCGCATGCAGGTACAGCTGATCGACGGCGGCCGGATCCACCCGGACTGGCAGGACGCGCAAACCTGGACGGAGCTCCCAATGCAGTCGGGTGACATCCTCTTCTTCGGCTCGCATCTGGCCCACCGCTCCGGGCCCAACACCAGCCCCACCCCACGCTCCATGATCTACGCCACGTACCACTCAACCGCCGACGGGCTCGACCTGCGCAGCCGCTACTACGCCGACCGCCGCGTGCACTTCCCGCCGGACCACGAGCGCAGGCCCGACCAGGATTACTCAGAGGGCTGGAAGCGCTACGGCTTCGCGGCCCCCTTCAAGCGGGGCGAAGACCCCACCCAGGCTACGTACCCGCTGAACAAGACCGTCCTGCCTAAAGCCGCGAAGGCCTAAGAGGACGGGGAAGAAGCCGTGATGACGTTTTGTTATGTTTCTTTATTCAATGTCGTGGCTGGGCCGGGGGCCGGCTGAAGAGCTTGTATAGGGTAGGTATAGAGGCCGCATCAAGATACCTCGGAACAAAAAATGCAACTTTCAATTATTATCTTTTCCGATTTCTGCATTTTGCATTTTTTCTGTTTCGTAAAGTAAGCATGATCAATTCGTACTGGTATTTCGAGCGATTTCCTATTATATAACTACATCTGTAACGTTATAGAGCTCGAAGACAAGGCCTCCGCGAGTTCGCTAGGGGGAAAGAGGATTTGTGTAAAAGGAGCCCGCTGGCTGTTACCTCGGTAAGGTATAACAGGTAGATAGTGAGCGCGATTTAATAGAGTATAGCCGCAGAATGTATTTGAATCGCTACCTGTGAATACCTACATAGGGTGTCAAAAAAAAAACAAGTACTTGACCTATTTGAATACAGTAGAAAAACAGCTTGACCGATTTCATTAATTGAATGACTGAATGAATACTTGAGTGCTGTAGGTGCGCTAGCCGTTACAAAGTACCTAGGTAGGCAGCGAGATCCATCAAAGCAAGAGGAATCGCAGAAGTGGAATTAATCGAAAAAAAAAATCGGAATTTTTTCGGTCGTCCCGAAGCGGGCACGGGCACAAACCACATCAGCATTACGCACCGGTCCGGTGGGCCCGACACGATCCGGTAGGCAGGACCACGGTCATCGGAGGGCACGTCCGATCGGCGCTGACTAATCCAGCGGGATATACCGGCCATGGCTAACTTATACCATCAGGAGTCAGGGGATGATCCAAACAAGACTGTTGAACCTTGCCGGAATAGACGGGTCTTCCCATATTCCGACATCATGATTCTGATTGTAGGGCTATACCAACACGGGACAGGATCCAGGCACTGGGACAGAGAGAAGGGGATTCCGATGACGGCTTTTGGTGGGAGGGGGGACCCGGGGATTCCGGGAAGGGCGGGAGGCCCCGTACGAGTCGTGGCCTGGCGGTGGGATTCTAGCCACCCGGGATCCACCAAGCGTGGCTTACTCGCCCATCACGGGGCAAGGGAGGTTTCTCTCTTTCTTCTTTCATCTACGTAGGTCGGACGTCAAAGAGCCGAGCTGGGTCTCCCCCGCAAGGAAAACCCCAGGTTTTTTTTTTCGCGCGGGATGAAGGCTTTTCTACGTCGTCCGTTCGTTATCGGTGCCAGTCTAGACCCGTTAAGACGGACCGTTTTTTGTTTTTTTGGGTTTAGCGGAGGGAGAAAAAGTCAAAAGGTTAAGTACCGCGGTCTGGGTAAACGACTGCGGACTAAACGGTAAATCCCGCTTTTTTGTTTTTTTTTGATGTCGCTGGTTTTTTACCTGACGGCTTTTTTTTTTTTGTCTTTGTAAAGTTTGTAACGAGGTCGAGATGTGTCAATAGTTGTTTTGCCAAGACGAATAAACGTCGGGCTGCCTGAAAGATTTTTTTGTTATTACGTAGGCGTTGCTTGAGTAGAGGCGCACGTGAACATGCCGGGGCAGCGTATTCGGTATTTGGGATGGGAGAGAGGGTAGCGTGGGTTGATGTGGTAGCTTGTCTAAGCTTCACTGATGAGGCTATTCCGTATTCCGTCCTTGGGTGTTATTCGTGCTGTACAGTTTTTACACGGTAAATTTCACAGTGAACTATACAGCGTGCCTCCTATTCACGTTCGATCCACTGGTTATTCTATACTCAGGCCGAGTAGGATTAAGGAACTCAGTCTTCAAACAAATCAGGAGTATTGGTGGTATAAGGCACGGCGGATGGTCATTTGTAGCTTCACATAGATCTGTAGAATGGTAATCAAGTGAAAAGATTGTATTATTTTTTATTGTAATTCCAATTTTCAGAACAATTGCGCCCCCCTAATAGTTATTGCTAACGTGCCCACCGTCTAACGACGATGACGATGGCGTGGTGAACCCTCATCGTCCCTGTGTACTTCGGACTAGACTATAGTTTACTAAGAGCCAGCCCAGAAGATCCAGTTCCGTGCTGAGTCCCCTTCTCGGTGAGAGCCATGCTCTGCGCCGCCATGATGAGCGGGTGCTTCTGGCGAGATCCGGTCCTGCGCATCCGCCCGTACTCGCGCATGACGAGCCCGGCGTTCTCCTGCGGGTTCTTTCCGGTGCGGCAGGTCGGCGCGACCTGCAGCACGGAGTCGACGTGGGGGCTCTTGAAGAACGCCAGCGAGTGGCGCGCACGCCCGGCGACGCGGTTGACGACGCGGTGGCGTGTCGACAGGAAGCGCCCGCCCGACACCCACTGGAGCGAGTCGCCGATGTTGACGACGAAGGTGCCCTCGATCGGCGTCGCGGGCACCCACTCGCCGTTGGCGTTCTGGATCTCCAGCCCGCCCACCGCGCTCTGGTTGATGAGCGAGAACCACGAGTAGTCCGTGTGCGCGCCGATGCCCACCTCCAGCGCGGCCGCGTCCTGCACGGGCTGCGGCGGGTAGTAGAGCGCCCGGATCCCGGCCCCGGACCTCGGGTACGTCGTTGTGAAGTAGTCCTCCGGCAGGTCGAGGGCTAGGGCGAAGATGCCCATCAGACGCTGCGCGAGCAACTCCACAGCGTTGACGTAAGTCGTCAGTGCGTTGCGGAATTGTGGCTGGTTGGCCGGCCACTGGTTCGGGATTTCTAGGCCTTCGTCGCTTTCATGCGAGAACGAGAAGGCCTCTTTCATGTCTGTGGGGTGCATGCTTCAGCAACAGGGCTTCTTCAAGCTGGGGTCATGTTCAGGGGGGTCAATTGGTTCGCCCGAGAGACATGAGCACTTGGGTCTCTTCTGTACTACGGGCCCCACGAACAGTTGGGACAAGACTTGGTGGACATAGATGGAAGTCATAGACAAATAGCAAAGAGGATGAGACGCAACATGGCAAGGACAGTCACGTCACATACCTCCCTGGCCATGGGCTTCATGGCGAGTCTCAAACAGTGGCTCGTAACCACGGAACCCGGCGCTCTTGTGGAAGTGCACCGCCATCTTGGTCTCGTTGTCAAGAGCAAAGAAGTCCTGGATGGCACGGAAGGCCTCCGAGGCGACGCGAGGATCAACGCCATGGGCGGACGCGTAGAAGAAGCCGACGTCGCGGCATGCTTGCCCGAGCTCCTTGGCTAGGGCCTTACGCTCGGCCAAGGATGGCGAGTAGATTCGCCTGAGGTCAATCACTGGAATGCTGTCGAAGGTCTTCTTCTTGGCCGCCCCGACGGCAAGAGGCAGTTGGGCAGGGGTGCCGAAGGGGCCAAAATGTTCGTAGTGCTGAGGTCCGGAGTGTCAGTATCAAATCGGCAAAGAGATTGGGGCACGGGACAGACGCACCACAAGCTTGGTCTCCATCTTGTTGCGTAGCAGTCAGATCCTAACAAAGGTCCGATGAGAAATTAGGTGTGATGAGTCTGTTGGTTGTTCGGATAGAACTAGCTATCGAGTGCCCCCTTATACGCCAAGAACCTGCAAGCGTTCTCGAACGGTAAGAGCGTCATGGACATCTGGGCACCCGTGCCTGTATGTACATGGGTCAATTTATGTGGCCGGACCCCTTCCGGCGTAGGTAGTATTCTCCTGCTTTTCCCGTAGCGGCGCATGTGCCTTGCTTCTGGTGTATAAGTGGTGCCCACTCTCCGAGTTCAACCCCGTTGTCGGTATGTTTACACCCCGGCGGAGACTGATTCTAAATATAGGGTTAGGCCTATAGCAGAACTTGAGTATAGCTACCTGCTCCGCAACTGCTACGCTACCGAGTGAAGGTTGGAACGCATCTTAATGACGTTAAGCACAGTCAATCGATCAACAAATCAAGAATTCAGGAATTCAATCAATCTTGTTGTCCCCTTTGCGCCACGTGCTTGAAGCCTTGGCTACGGCGGCAAAACAAAGGTGAAGTGATGGCTATCAGGCATCGAAGTGATGGCAACCACTGAGTCGGGTCAATATAGAGAGTTAGACGCACTAATATAAAATTGTTGCCTATTATTGCTGCCACTCCTGCCGATCAGCGTGTTATCAAGCGTTGGCGACGACGACGGTGGCAAGAGAGGCAAACAGAGACCCAAGGACGACGTTTCATCCATCTCATCAATTGCAATGTCGCTTACTCAGGACACGGCGACCCGGAAGATGACTCCTAGGGAGCTCTTCTGGTCTAACCTCAGGTTCCTGCTCATTGCCGGCGGCGGCCTATTTGGTGATGGATACCTCAACAGCACCATCGGTCTAGGTGGGTGAACCATCTGCCTCCTCATGCGTGTGACTGTCCGCAAGTAAGACCTCCGGCTAACCGCTTGCGATTTCAGTTGCGCCTATGATCGGGTTTATCTACTTCAAGGATAACAACGGCAATCTGCCAGCCGTCCAGGGCAGTGAAATCAAGGGCACTTTCAGTATCGGTATGATATTGGGACAGCTCCTGTTTGGCAGTCTTGGTGACGCCCTCGGCCGGCACCGTGTGTATGGCAAGGAATGTATCTTCACCATCTTCGGCACTCTCATGGTCGTTCTCCTCCCCTGGCATGGTCTCACGCACCAAGGCGTCGTCGCCTGGCTGTCAGTCTTCCGCTTTGTGACAGGTATTGGCCCCGGTGGCGACTATCCGATGACCTCGACGCTTTCGGCCGAGCACCAAATCTTCGGCTCGCGCGCACGCCTCGTCTTACTGGCCTTCTCCTTCATTTCGATCGGTCAGTTGGCCGCTTCGATCGTCCTTATCGTGCTTCTGCGCGCCTTCAAAGACGACATCGAGCACGACGTCAACCGCTTCGAGTGGGTCTGGCGTCTCCTCTTCGGTCTTGGCATTATTCCCCTCACTGCAACCGTATACGCTCGTTTTACGATTAAGGAGACAAAGCCGTATGAGAAGTGTAGGGTTCCCCCGGAATGATTCTAGGGCATGACTGAAGGCAGTCCCGCTGACAACAATAACAGACGTCGCCAACGAGACCAGCGTCATGGACACAACCAAGCGCAGCTACCGCGACCAGATGCGTGACTTTAGGGAGTACTTTGGCGAGTGGCGCCACGCCAAGGTCCTGTTTGCCACGGCCTTCAGCTGGTTGCTCTTGTACGTAATACACATAAGTCCCTCTCCTTTTGGATGTTCTTCGTGGCGGTCCTGACCTGACTGCGACCACAGTGACATTGCCTCCTACGGCGTTAGCTTGAACCAGAGCATCGTCTTGACTTCCATCGGCTTTGGTGGCGGTAAGACGCCATACGACTCGATGTGGAAGATTGCCGTGGGCAACATCATCGCTACCATGGCCGGCTCACTCCCCGGCGTGTACCTAGGCGTGTTCCTCCCGGACATAGTCGGCCGCCGCAACCTGCAGCTCGTCGCAACGTTGATTTCTTCCATACTGTACGCGATCTGGGCGGGTGTTCAGGAAACAGCATCGTCGGGCGGCCTTATCACGCTGTTCGTGTTGTCGCAACTTGCCCTTAGCGCGGGCCCCAACGTCACGACCTTTTTGCTGCCCGTGGAATTGTTTCCGACGCGCGTGCGCGGTACGGGACACGGTATCTCCGCGGCCAGCGGCAAGATCGGCGCCACGATAACGGCATTCGCCTTCGGCACTGCCGTCGACAGAATCGGCATCCGCGGCGTGATCGGCTTGTTCTCCGGCCTCATGGCGCTTGTTTCGCTCACCACGTTGCTCATTCCCGAGCCCAAGGGCCGGACTCTGGAGGACATCGAGAACGACATCATGTACGGCGGCAGTGCTCGCAGCGTTGTGCACAGCGTTGAGGATGGCGTTGAGGTCAGCCCCCAGCAAAGCCTCGAGAGCACTGCCAAGATGGTTGACAAGAGCTGAGATCCGCGGGATCGTTGAAGAGCATGGCACTATATAAGTAGACAGGTTTCGGCTGTGGAATTCGGGTTAAATAAGATATGTTTGGAATCAGGTAATAGGATGAGAATGTTGTTGAGTCTCATTCTGCTCGGCTACTTGTTGAATTGCATCGAACGGATCTGAGAGAACATTGACGGGCCTGGCCGGTAGGAGGAAAATTATATTGAGTGTATCATAGGTGCCGGGTAACTGTAGGCACATTTGTCATAGATGGTACCTAGGAACATACTCCAGCTACGGACGTGGTAGTGGAGGACCTAACCATGGAACTCTCTCTCTTCTTCGTGTTCGCAAGGGCTAGATACAGACAGTGGCACTGATTCCAGATAGGGTATAATTATAGGTATAAGCCAACGTCATGACAGTTGACTGGGTTTATAGCAGCGCATCTGGATGGATGGCCGAGGTTTACAGCTGGCCGACCAGCATGTAGGTCGCGTCGAGCCTGAGCCATAGCGGAAATCACGCTAAGCTTAGGTCGTCATGACGTAATACTCCTTTCCGGCTAGCCGCATTAGTCGGCCGTCCATGATACCAGCGTGTTTTATTGGGTACGTACCCAGTCAAGGTGGCCGAGGCCTGTGATCGGCCGACCAGATGCCATTGACATGGCTGCCTAGGACTACCGAACACAGTCCGTACGTTGACCATTCTGCGTCCATCCCATCGACGGAACCCGGGGTGCTTAATACAAACCACTCGAAGCTCTGCACCGGGACATAAACGCTATATCTACATCTACCAGCCCGGGCTCCTGGGATGGCACAACGCCTTGGACACAGCATCATGCCCGCGCACGACATTACTGTAGGTTGAACACGATCGCGTGGGAATCGTGATACATTTTCACCATGGCCAATTCTCGTGGCCAAGGGCGCGACTCAGCCGCCGTAGACGAAGAGGAGCGCCAATATGCTGTCGGCGGCCAAACTCTGGAGGAACTTGATAAAAAGTACGCGCTCATATCGCCTCTATACCATAGACAGCCGTACTGTGCTGACCGCTCCCCAGATACCCAAACAGGCCTAAGAATCATGGCAAGACCTTCCTCTTCGCCGATTTGTATAGAGGCCTCTTTGATCCATTGATTGCCAACAGAAACCAATCCTCTGGCCGGGGAGGGCGTAGTGCTTCTAAAACCACACCACACGAGTACCGTCGCCATATCATCGAGCGCTTCATCTCTAGATGGCGTACCGAGGTTGGCAATGACTTCTTTCCTGCCTTGCGCCTAATCTTGCCCACATCCGATCGCGAGAGGGGCATGTATGGCTTGAAGGAGAGCGCCATTGCCCGTCTCCTAATCAAGCTGATGAGTATCGACAGAAGCTCCAATGACGCCCAGAGCATTTTAAAATGGAAACGCCCAGACCAGTCCAGTACCGCTGGCGACTTTGCCGACCGCTGCTACAATGTCCTATCTAAGAGGCCCATGCGTATAGACCCCGGCGATATGCACATCGCCGACGTCAATGAGTTGCTAGATAAGCTGTCAACCGTTTCTGGGGAGAAGGATCAGTTGCCCATCTTCGGGACATTTTATCAGCGCATGAACGCTGAGGAACTGAGGTGGCTTATCCGTATCGTCCTCAAGCAGATGAAGATCGGAGCCACTGAGAGGACCATACTCGAGTTATGGCATCCCGACGCACAACATTTGTTCAACGTCTCATCGAGTCTCCGGAGAGTGTGTTGGGAGTTATACGATCCCAACATCCGCCTTACGGGCGCCCAGACTGGTGTCGCCTTGATGCAGTGTTTCCAACCACAACTTGCGGCCTACGAGATGGCCACTTCTTTCGACAAGATGGTCGAAAAGCTTAATGCATCCACTTTTGGAATAGACGACTGCGAAACCGATTTCTGGATCGAGGAGAAATTGGATGGCGAGAGGATGCAGTTGCATATGGTAGAAGATAATAGCATCCGGGGTGGCAAGAGATTCCGCTTCTGGTCGAGGAAGGCCAAGGACTACACGTATTTGTATGGGGAGGGCTTATATGACGAAGTCAACTCCTCGCTAACGCGCCACCTGAAAACCGCCTTTGCACCGGGTGTGCGCAACATCATCCTCGACGGCGAGATGATCGTCTGGGATCCTCTTCTTGATAAGGTTATGAGGTTTGGCACTCTGAAATCGGCCGCGCTTGAAGGCGGCGTCTGGAATCCCTATGAACGTGACGCACCTCGTCCCGTGTTTCGAGTCTTCGATATTGTCTTTCTCAACGACAAGCCACTGACCCAGTACACGCTCCGAGACCGACGGAAAGCTCTCGCCAAAGCTGTTCTTGGAGAACCCCATCGACTGGAGGTACACGACTATACGCCCGCCAAAAGTTCTGACGCGATCGAGCCCATGCTCCGTAAAATTGTCTCGGACGCTTCCGAAGGCCTCGTGATCAAGAATCCACGATCCATGTATACAGTTGGCCAACGTGTTCCTGACTGGATTAAAGTGAAGCCGGATTACATGGACGGGTTTGGAGAAAACGTGGACGTTGTTATCATTGGTGGATATTACGGATCAGGGCATCGCGGTGGTAGATTGGCTTCGTTCATGTGCGGTCTTCGCGTCACCGAGAGTGACATCCGGGCCGGCGCAGACCCGGAGAAGTGCTATAGCTTCATCAAAGTCGGGGGCGGATTCCGCGCTGAGGACTACGCCGAGATCCAACGTCTTACGGAGGGTAAATGGAAGGACTGGGATTCCAAGAAGCCGCCGAGCAAGTACATCCAACTAGCCGGCGAGAAACAGCAGTGCGAGCGGCCCGATGTATGGATTCGTCCGAGTGAATCCGTCGTCATCACCGTCAAGGCAGCAAGTGCGGAAGAGACGAATTCGTTCGCGAGCAGACTAACTCTGCGATTCCCGCGGTTTAAAGAGCGGAGATATGATCGAAACTGGGATCAGGCGCTGGACTACGAGCAATTCGAAGAGCTAATAGCTAACAAGAAAAAGGAAAATAAATTTCAGATGGAGAAAAAGCGGCAGCGCGGACCAAAGAGAGCTAAAAGGGAGGTCACGATAGTTGGGCAGGACTCCGCGCCCGTGGCATTCTCGGGCCCCAAGTCGAAGGTATTCGAAGGACTCGAGTTCTGCGTGCTGACAGACTGCACAAAACCCATGCGGAAAACCAAGGCGCAGTTGGAAACGCTCATCAAGGAGAACGGCGGCAAGATATCGCAGCGCGCCAATCCGGGCACGGGGATGATACTGGTGGCGGAGAAGAAGGTCGTCAAGGTCGCCAGTCTGATCAAAGCAGGGGAAGTAGACATCATCCGGCCGAAGTGGATCCTGGATTGCATCGCGCAGGGCAACGAAGGGCTACGTCTTCCATACGAGACCGGGCATCTGTTCCACGCCTGCGAGGCAACGCGGCGCGCCGCCGAGGAGAACACGGATGCGTTTGGTGATAGCTACGCGCGGGATCTGGATATCCAGGAGCTGAGAGAATTACTACGAGACATGCCAAGGAAAAAGGCTGCGCGCACGCGGTTCGACAAGGAGGGCTTCCTCCAACAACTAGCCGAGCAGCACGATCATGATCTTAGTCAGATGCGCAGTCGGCTGTTTCAAGGCATGGTCGTCTATCTCGCGGGAGCAGACGCTGTGCCCCCGATACAGGCATTCCAGGTGACAACCCGGATCCGTTTCGGAGCTGGGCTCGTAGCGGACAATCTAGGCGATAAGGCAATCACGCACATCATTATCCTAAGCAGAAACGAGGCCGAAGAAATCGGCGTTGCGGCCGAGATCCGGGCCGTGATCAGTTCGCGACATCCCCTGCCGAGGATCGTCTCGGAGCAATGGGTAGCAGATTGCTGGAAGAACCGAACAGTCGTGGACGAAGAAAGATTTGCACCGCTGTGATCACGGAACCGGTCGGTAGGGAACGGTCTATTTACAGATAAAGATCTACATATTCGCAGGGGTAGCATAGAGGCGATATTCGCCGTCAACGACGCACATGAAAATGACGTAGGTAGGTAGTTAAGGGAGGAAAAAAAGAAGAACATGCGAAAATTATATCGCAATATCTGGTTTTGTCTTTTTTTTTTCCTATTTACCGATAGTGAGGAAAATACGGTCGCCGATATCCCCCAGGCCAGGCTTGAGCATCCCGCCGGGCGTCAGCTCGTTGTCGACGCCCGCGACCCAGATCTCTACGTTCTCGGGCCACTCGTCGGCGGCGCGCTGCACGCCTTCCGAGGCCGCGACGAGGGAGAGCACGACGATCTTCCTGACGCCCCAGTCCTTCAGGGTCTGGATGGCGGCGACGCACGTGCCGCCCGTGGCGATGACGGGGTCGACGATGATGGCGAGGCTCGCGGCGCGGGCGCCTGGCCGGCCGGTGGCGATGTGGTTGGGGAGGTTGTTGTAGTACTCGACGGGCTCTAGGGTGCTTGGTTCACGGTATAGACCGAGGTGGTGGACGGGGACGGAGACGGGGAGGAGGGTTTGGACGGCTTTTTATTTTTTTCAATTCATGTTAATAACGGGATTATGGGGAAGGGGAAAAAGGGAATAAAGGGAGAGGGGGGTGGAAACAAACCATCGACCATGCCGAGACCGGACCTCAGTATGGGCACGATTGATATCTCTTCTGGCTGGATTGTCTTTGTTGTGTATTCGTATCCGATTGGCGTCTCCCCCTATAGCATGGGGGTTGTTAGACAGTGACATGGAGATATACGCTCGCTGTGCGATGGGCGGGCGGGGATGTGTACCTTTGGCCCGTCGACGGCAGTCAGGGCGGAGGCAAAGGCCTCGCAGCCGACAATCAGAGAGATTTCATGCACTAGGGATTTCACTTCTCTAGAGTCGGTGTCCTTGGATCGGAGGCGGCTGAGCTTGGAGACCAGGCACGGGTGCTTAGAGACGTGGACGTTGGACGGGAGTGACATGGTGTACGGAATCAGATGGGAGCGCAAGTCTATCTAGATTCTAGAGTACTCTATAATCAAAGCAGGACAAGCGAAGGGGGTTGAGTGTCGCCGGTTTGTAAAGAAGGGGGAAGGGGAGTATTCAACGGCAAGGGACTGAACGAAAGATGTCCCGGACAGAGAGAGAGAGCAACAGGAGCGGAGGCGCAAATAAGTACCCTGATCGCGAGCTGGAATGACGGTTTGCAGGCAGCGGCATCCGGCGATCGGAGAATCAATCCGAACCCGTCGCGCGGCCTTCCGTTAGAATTACGTATATATGATCCATTATGTAATTATCTTGCGCAGCGCCGATGTACCGGTACCTCCGGGCATTGAGGCCATCGCAGGCCATCGCACGCTGCTCGATGCCTGGCCGGGTCGTGTGCCATGTACACTTACACCATCGCCGCATAGGATCTCTACGGAGCGTAGTCTTATCTGCCAGCCTATGGGCTCCGAGGAAGTTATCAGGCCCGACGGGTCCCTTCGCGGTACGAGTAGAAGCTATCTGGGCACGGGAATATATTGTGTACGTAAAGGGCCGCGTGCTAACCGCGTCTGTCGATAAAGTACTTACACTAGCGTAGCGCGCTCCCGATCTAACGCCTCTATGTTGCTTGGCATGTTCTTCCGCAAGTGCTGGGGTCTCGGACACGATCAGCGACGGACTTTTGAGGGGCCCCAGATGGCTGAACAATGCGGGAGCTCGTGTGAACAGGTGGACTTCTGTGGACGAGGTCTGCTCGGTTCAATGGAGGCATACAACGTAGAGTGACGTAATAGGACCACCTCACTCCCCTACCCCAACGTTATCGATAGGGAGTTACAGGCGAGGGGCTCCCGTCAATGGCCGACCAATCAGCGCGTATCTATAGATAGCAATCTTATCTTAAGACCCACTGTAAGTGGATCCGATAATAGATTGAACGCACAGACCATGGACGCTCCCGGCCGCTTCCCGTGACAGCACTGATGCCCCACAACTGGCGGTTGATCTTCGGAGAGATACTCTCAGTTTTATCCTTGTCCCTGCGACTTTAGTTTTGGCAATCTCCGCGCAGAAAGAACATGAAAGCACGTCTTTAAGCCTACCATGCAGCCCATGCTCACCGGACATCTTCGTCATGGTACCTTCTCCCGGAGCTGCGCCGCCAAGACCGCCATCCAGCCCTGCTGTGGATAACGCGGCTTCAGCACGGCGGCATGTCGGAGAACCTGGTCCGGGCCCGGCCCCGGGTCCAATACGGTCCACATCTTCCTCGAGTCATCCACCGCTAGAGACGGGGCCCGACTACGTGGTCCCGGATTCCTATCTCCATGTCCCCGAGGTCGAGGCCGTGCCGGCCGTTCAGGACTGGAACGAACTGTCGCGGCTTGACAGCCGTTCCATCGAGCAGTTAGCATCCCGTCTTCGCCCCAGCGACGAGGAAATCCCGCGTCGCGAAGGGCCGCTCGCCAAAAGGCAGCCAGAGGTCCCTGCTCTGCAGCCGCCTGAGGCCGAAGCCCCGGCGGCGCTCTCCAAGCGGACGACTGAGTTCTACACCATCTCCTACCTCATCCTGTTCGCCATCTTCGGCACTCTCGCCCGCCTGGGATTACAGGCCCTCACCTTCTATCCCGCGGCGCCCATATCTTTCAGCTCCGTATGGCCCAACTTCGCCGGCTGCTTGATCATCGGTTTTCTCACCGAAGACCGCATGCTCTTCCGCTACGAATGGGGCGACCGGTCAAACCACATCCAGCAACGGCAAGATCAGCTCCCCAATCACAAAAAGGATGAGGAGTCAGGCTCTCCGGACTCGCAGCAAGACATCGCCGCCGCGAAGAAAGCCCACCTGGCCATCAAGAAGACCATCCCGCTCTACATAGGCCTAGCGACCGGCTTCTGCGGCTCCTTCACCTCCTTCTCCGCCTTCATCCGCGACGTCTTCCTGGCCTTGTCGAACGAACTCCCCACCCCCGACGGCGGGCCCACGGCCCGGAACGGAGGCTACTCGTTCCTAGCCCTGCTAGCCGTCGTAATCGGCACCATATCGCTATCCTTCACCGGCTTCTACATGGGCTGCCAGCTAGCCGACGCGCTAGAAAACATAACCCCGTCGCTACGGTACCAGCTGTCGCGCCGCGTGATCGACCCGCTAGCCGCGGCGCTGGCATGGGGTTCCTGGATCGGCGCCATCGTCCTCTCCATCGTCCCGCCGGACAGGTACAGCAGCCCGGGCGCCTCCGAGTACTGGCGCGGCCGCGCGACCTTCGCCCTCGTGTTCGCGCCGCTGGGCTGCCTGGCCAGGTTCTACGTCTCGGCGCGCCTGAACGGCCGCCTCGCGGCCTTCCCGCTGGGCACCTTCGCCGTGAACATCGCCGGCACGGCGATCATCGGGCTCGCGTGGGACCTCGCCCACGCGCCCGTCGGCGGGGTCGTCGGGTGCCAGGTGCTGCAGGGCGTACAGGACGGGTTCTGCGGCTGCCTTACTACCGTCTCTACCTGGGTTCTCGAGCTCTCTGTCGCGGGACGCCGGCGCGGGTATGTTTATGGCGGGACTAGCGTTGTTTCTGCCTTGGTGCTGCTTATTGCTATTATGGGCGGCTTGCGCTGGAGCCAGGGGTTCTCGGAACTGCTTTGTTTGCATTGAGGGGGTGCCGTCTGCCTTGTATTTTAGCTGGATTTTCTTGGCTGGGGGATCTTGCTTGGCTGGGAGATCTTTCTTGGCTGGGAGATCTTTCTTGGCTGGGGGATCTTGCTTGTGCAGTGATTGGTTTGTGGTGATCTTGGATGATGGCTGTTGTATTATCAGTGTATCATAGCGCGGGCTACTGAGTCTGGGACTATCTCCAGCTGCCTGCGGGAATATTAATAACCTTTTTATTCAGCTTTTTGTCCTCGGGTGTAGAGCACGCCCGGCCGTTTACTATGGCTTTGACACGAACTGCTGGATCCCCGTTAGCCGAAGCCGCGGGTTTGTTTCGTCGGGTTTGGCTTGCGACGGTTTACCCGCATGTTTATTGATGATTATTCTTATTCCCTGGATGAAGGCGAGGTGCCCATGGCCTACCGACTGATCGATCCAAGCCGTCTCCCACGGGGATATGTGAGTGGCTACTCTGTAGTTAGAGGGTATGATATAGGCACCTACGTGGGCTACGAAGTTCGGCCTTGGCATTTCTTTGCCTTCCTGGTTGATCACACAACGCCTTTTTTTTTTGGAATACTTTTAATTTCATTCCCAGCCGAGTGTTCCGCAAATGACTCTCGTATCCTAGCTGATACTTTGGCAGTTGGATAGAAGTCACTCGGCTGACTGATTCCTAGAAGTCGGCCGTGTCGTAAGCAGTGAAACCGGACTTCTAGGCGTAGGGAATGCCTCACAGTGTAGCGCGATCGTCTGTTTGCCCCTGGATCTAGATATCCGTGGCAATATTCTCCTTTCTCTATATTCTAGGTGTGACAGGAGCAGCCGCAGATAAGACAGTATAACAGGACCGGCAGCGATGGCGTTGGCCGTAGTCAGTTTAACCTATCTAATTCAATTCCTATGTATACCTTCCCGCTTTGTTTCACTCCCTCGCTGGCGTTTAAGTCGCTATATTGACCCGTTAATCAGCTCGAAGTTCTTATCCTTGATCGCGACATTTTTTTATTCAGGAGATCTCGCCGTTTTCATGACTGTTGCCTCCCTTCTTGCTGATTTGACGGTTAGGTTGACGTCGTCAGCTTGGCTGGCTTTACTACTGCCACTAGTCTAATGGCTTGGGACTACCCAAGATTCAGAACTTCGCCGATCTTGATGCTACGATTCTAGAATCACCTTTTCTGGCTCATCACTTCTGCGATCGGCTTCGCCCCCATCAGATCGAAGATAACAACCCGGGCTTACCGTGAGGAGCCTGTAGATGTGATGGTGCATATACAGTCTCCGTAGATGCGAACCAGCGTTTCTAGGGGTGTAATTGACCGGATGTGGTCGGTTGCCGCACGTGTGGTCTGTTTCAGTAGTGACTAATCCATGTGCAGCTCTGACTTTGAATCTGGTTTCTGTATTTTGCTTCGTCTTGCGGGGATGTGTTGCGCGCATTTCTGCCGCCGGAATTCTTGTGATTCTCAGTTTCTCACAGTAAAGCAGAAATGATCGTATGGCTCACACGGAACAGTTGATAGCGAACATAGTTTGATAAACACAGACTGTAGAATTCAGGATTCACTTGTAAGTTGTTCTGAAAGAAAGGGGGTTCAAGAGTTGATTCTAGTCAGTCATAAGGGCATAGCTGAGAGTTGATAGACGACGTTGAGACCTTCGTTGGCTGTAGGCACCCGGATGCTAATAAAGCTACACAGGCTTAGGTCTTTGGTAAAAGGCTGTCTGGAATAGATGATGTGGTATGATGTATCGGATTCGCTATCTGCGATGTCGCGGCAAGGAGGCATTATAACATGGAATAAGTGCCTTATGATGAAGTGATGTAAGACACTTCGAAGGTGCAATCCAGTGACCCAAGGCTCAATGACCTTTCTCGAAGACCTGCTAATGTTATCTCTTCTCATTGCAAGACTGTCCGAATTATCCTCAGGCCGAACTACAACGCAACGGCAATCTGCTAAACCTGCAGATGACATTAGTCTCGATCTAGAGTTCCTATCGACTCTTATGAACTGCTTTTTTGGTTCTCACCCGGGCGGGCTTAACATAACACGTCTACCAGTTCAGGGCAGATATGCTAACTGGCTAGCTGGACCGGAAACGGAAAGAGGGAAGCGGCTATCGAAATTTGCTTATCGTGCTTTGGCTTGTGTCTCTTAGTGCACCGGGCTCACCGCTCACGACTGAACTCCTGCATGTTTTGATTGCGCATTTGGAATGGAATATTCTCTGCCATTTTGTCCCAGAATTGCTCGTAGTCGTCGCAGAGGAGTCTGTCGTGATTGAGGCGTGGGTTGGTCTGTTTTCTGGGATGGATTCGAGTGAAGACCGTGTCCGGATTCCGAACGGTTCAAGGGTGAACTCTACCTATCCCTCGAGGCAATTTTGTACTTGAATAGTGAGTTATCAAACACCAAAATCCTCCGACCGGAACTGCGAGTAGAGAATGGAGGCAAAAAGATAGGTATAACGGTAGTCGGTGCCGTATTTACGGCGCAGTATATCGTCCCGACTACCGTCACCAGTCCCATGCGTCCTCAGTGTCCTCTCGTACGTCCGCAGCCGTGATCTCGGAAATCTACATAGGCTTTCCTATCTATAAAGAAATCAAGCACGGTGCTATAACATGAAAACATAGCTCTCTCCTATAGATAGAATGAAGATCATGATATCAGGTCTGGTGTCGGAAAATAGCTTCCACGCACGTGTTATCTATCCTCCAATTCATCCCGAGCTATAGATAGCACGAATCGCGAGTGCATGCCATGGCAGATGCTCCCGTTGCAAGTCATCAGGCCACGCTCGTATCTATCTACGCGGCCTTCAAGCTTGGTCGAGCGAGCGATGCGATAGAGTCCCTGAGCCGAGTTGCCGTGCTCGAATCCCGGTAACGATCATGGAATTGGAGGTTCCGGGGCATTGGAAGTGCGCATCGCCTACATAGACGACTTATCAAGCGTATCTGTGATGCAGCTAGGTACTGTTATTAACACCTTGCTTGTCGAGCCTGTCTACGTACCTAAGTTTTCACTTATGCTTATCAGTAAAAAGATCCGAACAACATGAATGAGTCGAGAATGAGACGTGTCATTGCGGGCTTCAATTCCTCGCGAGCGGAATCTTGTGCGCGAACAGGACTTCGGATTTCGTCGTGGTGGATATATACCCTCAATACTCATCGAAATCTTGTGCCTCTCGCTAAAGTTCACATGCCGGATTCATGAGATTTCTTGTCCTGCCACTAGATCGGGTCTGGCGGCGGAAGAGGACAGAGTTAGGTATTCGTTCACAAAAGTTGGGGCGTGGAAGTACTTCGCACCACTGGATAGTTTCCTCTCGTAAAAGATAAACCATGCTTATTTAAGGAAACGACCGCTCGTGGCCGGATCAGACCTACACTACACGCTTGGTGAAGCGAGAAAATCCGACGCCTTTTCTCTCCTTTTTCCATCGTTGCTAGCGTAGCCCCTTTAGGCCTCACTCATTGCCGCGAGTTATCGTGGCTGTGATAGCAACGGGGCCAACATGATGTAAACGAAGTCGCTATGCTGAAAACCCCTTAATGCTATCGGCCTATCTGGCCGGCTGACGCGGACGTTGGATAAGTCAGCACCGCCCGAGGCTCCCGCTCCTGAAGGTTGATAAGGACGACAGATCTGATGGAGCTCTCGACTCGCGGATCCTGATATACTCCTTATCGGTATCGGCATGTTCTGACTCTCCAGAGGTTCACGACCAGCGGCAGCCGCGGATCATGACACCGCCCGAGCTACAGCGGCCTTATCTCTAAACGCACTAGGCTACGCGAGTAGTGTAGGTAGATTACACGGTAGCGAGCCTGCTAGTGTAGAGATGGGTCATCATGGGTGCCCCTTTTCGGCCATTGTCGTGCCAGGTCGCGATGTCTGATGCCTAATTCAAGGGCGCCGTTAGCATGTGTTGAGATAGAGAGCCCATCTCTGGTGACCGGTGTGAAGTATTGCTGTATACCATCGATGAATATAGAATCTATTCAGTAGATGAATATAAAATCAATAGAGAGATAAGAGGGATACTCGAGATGCAAGACAAACGCGCGTTACCTGCATTAAGCCGCATAGCGTCAATCCGCCTATACAGACTGTTGCCTATAAGCGTCAAAGGGACGGCGACAAGCCAGACTAGAAACGCCTGAAACGGTGGCCGACCGGGGACGTGGAATCGCGGAATTGCGCTACTGTGAGGTGACGCAGATGCTATCGTGCCTGCCAGGCTTGCCCGGAATGGGCGCTAGCGGAAGCAGCAAGCTGACGCCGGACAGCTCGCGTCGTGGGGGCTGGCGAATCAGCATGGGATGGATATCGTTAAGCCGGAGGAGGAGCAGCCGTCTCCAACCATCCCCGCATCGACGAGAACGCACGGGGGGTGAGAGCGCCTACAGCGGGCAGTCTCGTGTCCTGCGCCGGTGCACGCTCACGGCCGATGGTATTTCGGCCCGGTTCCGCCTGCCGGGTTTCTTGCCGGCCTGTTTGATAACGGGGGATCACTGACTTACAGCCATGCCTCCAACATCTAACTCGCCCCTCTGTGTTCTGCTTGTGATCAAATGACCAAGGTATCTATAATCCCTATCTATAACGCACAGCAGAAACTGCGAGGTTAAAGGGTATGAACAATCGAACAGTATAACCGGGATAACCCATTGTAGTTAGATACTCGGCACACCATGCATCTTACGCTTGGGGCCTGAGATGGCTGGCTCGTCTATGCAGTAATGAGTGGCCTGACTGCGGCCGGCAAAAGAGCTGACAGATGGCACCGGGCAAAATACCGTGGTTCCTATCACTCGTCCACTTTCGCTTGGCCTATGATACAAACTGGGTATGTCTGATAACGTCCGGCGTGCCTAGTCATGCCTAATCCAGGGAAGTCTGATGGAGTTAAGCCGGGATGGCGTAAAGCCGCAGGAGACGGGGCCGGCCCTCTCCAGGTGCGCTCAAGCAAAGGGACAATCGCACCATCGGGTCTAGGAATTGGCTCATATCAACGCCAACTCAATCGGGTTCGGCCTGCCCGTTAACCCATGGACTCGGGATTGTATTAGCTTCTTGTTGTGTCTTGAGAGGGGGGAGGGGGTTGGGTCGCGATGGAGCAGTGCTTAAGATATGGTTTAAGTAGAAACACTATCAAGCCATGCCTCGGTGCAGAGACCCTGCCTTCTCTCTCATCCTCACCCTACGGCCAGTACTTCGAATATGGATGAAAAGACCCCCATAGAGGCCGTATCGGCTTCCGCCTCGTCGTCGGACCTCGATGAGACGTACGTCGCGTACAAGCAGCAGGGAGGTCAAGAGATCGACCCGCAGGAATCCCGTCAGGTATTGCGGGCTATAGATTTCCATCTCCTGCCCTTTCTCGCCGGCACGTACCTGCTGCAGTACCTCGACAAGATCAGCATCAACTCCGCCAGCGTCTTCGGGCTCCAGGCGGGCACGGGGCTGCACGGGCAGCAATTCGCGTGGCTGACGTCGCTGTTCTATCTGGGTTACTTGGTTGCCCAGCCCGTGGCGGGATATGCGCTCCAACGGTTCCCCCTGGGCAAGTTCATCGGGATCACTGTTCTGAGTATGTGCGCATTTTTGAACCTCGGACGCCCTCATCAGAGGACTGGGTACTGACGTTTCCATCCTGGCAAGTCTGGGGTGTGCTGCTCATCACGACGCCGGCATGCACCAACTTCGCGGGCATAGGCGCCAGCCGGTTCCTGCTGGGCGTGTTTGAGTCGGCCGTCAACCCGGGATTCATCCTGATCATCTCGATGTGGTACGTCGCCGACGAGCAGCCCCTGCGCACGATGATATATTACTGCATGAACGGCTTCGCAAGCATCTTCGGTGGGTTGCTGGGTTATGCCATCGGGCACATCACGACGGGTTTGCCGCCGTGGAAATACGTCTTTCTTATTTACGGCGCCCTCAGCTTGACGTGGAGTGCCATATGGCTCGTTTTCATGCCGGATCTACCCACCACGGCGCGCTTTCTCAACGACCGGCAGAAGATCGTGGCTTTGGAGCGTGTCGTTCGGAATCGGCAGGGTGTGAAGAACCACAATTTTAAGACGTACCAGATGTGGCAGTGCTTGCGGGATCCTAAGACGTGGATTCTGTTTATCATGTCCATAGCTGCACAGGTATGATCCATGCAAGGTTTTCTCGAACCCTTATGGGATTGATGCTCAGGACACGGGGGTGTTCATCAACGCCCCTGGAATCCTTGCTCATTTGACCGGAAAAGCTGACTTGTTATCACTGAACAGATCCCCAACTCGGCAGGGTCGTCTGTAGGCCATTCCCACATCCAGTCCGTTGGGTAAACTCAATAATGGCTGATGATGTGCTAGTTCATGTCCATTATTCTCCAAAGCTTCGGTTTCAGCAGTCTTGAGACACAATACTGGCAGATCCCGAGCGGCGTGGGTAAGTGAACACGTCCCAACCCGGCAGCGAGCAACAAGTTCCTCTTTCGAGCCGCCGGCCTAGTCATAACATTCATCCGTGCCGGGAAAACGCTAATAGACACCGCGCCACAGTCCAGGTCGTAAGTCTCCTCATTTCGGGCTACATCGGCTCCCGGTTCCCGAACACGCGATGCGCGGTCATGCTGGCGGGTAATATCATCTGTGTAGCCGCGAGCGGCGCCCTCGTGGGCCTGCCGTCAGGACCCGACGGGACGGAGAACAAGTGGGGACGGCTCGTGGCTCTCTGGCTGTGCTCGTGCCAGTCCGTGGGATTCAGTATGAGCTTGACCATGGTTAGTGGTAACGTCGCAGGGTACACCAAGAAGCAGATGACGGGTGCCATTGTCTTTGTGGGATACTGCGTTGGTAATGGTGAGTGATTTCTACCGGAGGCCAATAGTGGCTGGCTATATATTTGGCGCGTGTGAATGATGACCGCTGACTGCTCGATAGTATGCTTTCTTTCCTCGTCCGGTGGAATTATATATACCTTGGGACATGCTGCTAAGTTGACACGGCTAGATCATCGGCCCTCAAACGTTCATCGACTCAGAAAAGCCTTTCTATACCTCTGCATGGTAAGTAACAAGCTCCGTGTTTATCTGATTCACCACGTCCCAATTACCGTAAAGATCACGCCAAAGCTAACTTGAAATCCTATAGTAAGTTGAGACTCCGCGTATCTTGAAGCCAAACCCTCGATGGTTTCCGGAGATGAAAGCACAGAACTGACGCCGCACGTCCGCATCACAGATGTCGCGTAAGTAGCAAGCCCGATATCCCACGGCCGTGCCGTGCCGTATTTTTTAATTCTTACGAATACCGACTGACGGAACACAGAATGCTGATCGGTTACTCCGTGAAAACGGTCATGGTCATCGCGCTCTACCTCTACATGTGGAGCGCGAACAAGAAGCGAGACCGGGAAGCCGCCGCCGGCGGTCCTGAGTTGGCCGCTGAGCGGGAGAAGAACGCCATCGAGCAGGGCATGCAGGTATGTCGACCGAGGGGGGATTCCCGGCCTGGGCGGATTTGGCTGACGCATATTGCAGGACGTGACCGAGCTTGATAACCCTGGGTTTAGGTATCTTTTGTAGCGGGTTTGCTTTGGTTGGTTGGTTGGAATGGGCGGTCGTCTCTGCCGGGACGGCTTTGCGAGTCACTTCGTGGATTTTGTTACGCTGTTTGTCTGCCTACTGTATTACTAGGCTATCCGACGTCACTCGCGATGTGTCTGAGCATGTATGTTGAATGGCCGAACGAGGTGACGACGTTACGTACCTGTCAAGAACGTAATTATGAACATACCGCCGCGTACCGACGATCTATGCCGTGGCATAGAGGACCCATACAACCCATCCGTCTGCCCCTTACACTACCTGCGCATCTAGGGCCTTAAGTTAGCACGTGTGCTTCGTACGTCATGATGTCCGGCACTATCGTGGGGCTATTCTCGGTTGATCTCGTGAATCTCGACCTAGTGCACAGCGTATAGGTTCCTGATACGTAATGCCATCTACCCCTTCAGGATGCGCTAATCTACCGACTGTTAGCGATGACTAGCGGTATTGATGGCTCGATAGATAGTATACGCCTCGGGGATATTTGGAGCGCTCTATAGGGGCATACCGCGGTATCATGAATTTCTGCCAATGTTCCTGCCTGGGTATGCGGTGTTGATTCGTGGTAGATGGTTGGCTTTTCCGTTTCGTAATACATAGTGGTGTTGGTTATGGATTGCGTCGTTGCTTCTAATAAGTGTTCCGTTCTGAGACTGATCTGCATAATGTGAGTAAGATTAACCATCAACTCGTGCCGGCTCTCAACTTGCTTACACTAATACCTGTATTATAGTACAGTCACGAGGGACTTTGTCTATGTCGGATAATACCGTATTATACTTACTTATAAGTCTATGGCAGATGCAACCAACCGCAGGGTATAGGTAGCTCAGCTCTGGACAGTCGCACCCGTCTCTCGATATATGATAATGTCTGTCGGGTATACGGTTCAGCGAGATGGAGACATGTCAATGCGTTCCTGTAGGGCCATGTGGTGCTACCGGGACACGACATCTCGCCCTATGTCGTGCCACCGGCCCTGCGGCAGGTTCTGTTCAGCAGACAACCTTAGGTTATCGTCTGCTCAGTATTGGATTTCACGCTGCTGAATAGTGTCGTAGAGACGCTATGTGCAGCAGGATCCGGCCATCATAACCTTAAGGTGTGCAGATTGGAGTTGGCATGAGTTGGCGTTATCGTTGTGTATAGGTGGTAACAGTGAGTGACATGATCGACGATGCCACCCCGGCTGGGACCTGGCTTTTACCGCCAAGGCACCGTAAGCCTACAACTCGCGCCTCATCAAGCACGCCGACTAGTTTATCGCCCAGATGCAGAGGCGAGAGGGACAGAGCGTTAACATTACCGATTGGCTCGGATAGTATGTGTTTGATGTAATGGGTGAGAGAAGGCTTCTTCTTTCAATCAATGAAAAAATGTGTGGATAAGCCAAGTAGGCTGACGTGACGTGCTGTTTTCAGGTATTCCTGCTTTCGGGCGCTCTTTAAAGGCGCTGGGAAAGGACTAGTCTTATATCTGCATGGACACCATGCACCAGACGAGCGTGCTTCCACTCAGTTGCCTTCAGTTGCGATTCTTAATGCTCATTTTTGTTGGTGATTTTGTAGACTCGATCAACCCCGGCGGGCTTTTTTGTCTGCTACCGCCGGAGGGTGGTAGGGGGCCACTTCTGGCCGGAAGATGCCCGGGTCGCAAATCCACATTACACGGTCCTTCGAGGCAAATCCCTGCCTATTTCATCAACTCCATTCACAGGAATGGAACCGCCCACATCTTGGCTCCTGCCGTAAAGGACTTGCCTGGCGGCATCCCATCAACTCCAGAGCTGAAAGTTAATGTAAGCCCCGGAGCACTGGACCGCGAGGCGTAAGCCGGACCTCAACAAGAAGGCATTCTGCACCTTCTCCATGGGCCATTATGCCTGCGAGAACATGGTACTCTCTCTCGACGTCGGCTTTACGTCCGGCGAGACGGGCGTGCGGTGCTGGAGGACTCCGAGGACATCTTCACGGTATCGCTCTCGAGGCTGGATCTTCGCTTCACGCGAGCAGAAGCAGATTAAGTAGCTATCCAGGGATAGGTAGTTCTGTTCTGGTCTTTTTGTTTCTGGTTTCGGCGTTTGTGATCGTCACTGTTTGTTGCTTGGCCTGGTAACGGCTTATAAGTAGACATGGATTCCGTACTTCTCTCCTGTATTTAACTTGGCCACGGATCTCATCGTGCGGATTCCTGTGACTGCATTGCCGGTACCATGTGTAGTGTACGGAAGACGGAGTATGGCGATGGATGAATCGGCCCCGGGGAAAGACAGAGAGAGCCGGATGTTACCCAGTAACTATTTTTGCCGTGCGTCCTATAGAGAACAAGCTGTTATGGGCCATAAACCATTCTCGGCCAGTTGTGGAATTTAGCGAAAGCCACAGCACTCCTGACGGGTAGTATTTAGGTGGAGTGGCCGACTACGGTTTGCGGCCTAGACAGCTCGACCGAAGGTAAAGAGCTTTGACCACCTCACAACCGGACAACACACTAGGCCAAAAACCGCCTAGGCCATTGAATGTGGAAAAAGCATCTTGAGCCTATCAAGAGGAAGACCATCTTCGATGCTCAACCCGCATCGACCTTCAGATCAACGATAAGAATGCCGCCGCGAATACCAACCCGCCTGGCAGCCCAGTGCTGCAAGGCGCCTTTCGACTCTTCCGTCCGTCCGTCTCTTGTCACCCTCTTGGCCCTCTCAGTACAGACCCTGCCGTCGCAAGCCCGCAGCGCATCCATTCTCGCCAGCCTCTCCGACAACCCGGGCGCCTACCATAAACGCATCCGTCTTGGTCGCGGTCCGTCCTCCGACAAGGGAAAGACGTCTGGTAGAGGTCACAAGGGTCAGAAGCAGCACGGCCATGTCAAGCCGTGGTTTCAGGGTGGTCAAACGCCTCTGATCGTCCAAAAGGGGCGTCTAGGTTTCGAGAACTTGTACGTCTAGGCTGTCCGCGTTAGAGAGTTGGCACCATGTGAATGAACCAGCTGACCGACGGTAATCACAGACACGCCCTCGATATGTCCGAGGTCAACCTGGGCAAGTTACAAGAGTGGATTGACGCCGGACGCCTCGATCCGACCAAGCCCATAACGCCGAAGGAGCTGATACAGTCAAAACTCGTGGGGTCTATCAAGGACGGCATCAAGCTACTAGGGCGGGGCGCCGAAGTTCTAAAGCAGCCCGTCGACATCATGGTGTCCCGGGCCTCGGCGGGCGCCATCAGCGGCGTGGAACGCGCCGGCGGCAAGATCATGACGAGGTATTACACGAGGGCGTCCATCCGGCGACTGGTGCAGGGGAAGAGCGTGAACACGGATCTGCCGCTGCCGGTGGGCCCGGAGCACGTCGAGCCCGTGCTCGAGGCGGTGCGGAAGAAGGGGTTCACCTACCGCCTGCCCGACCCGACGTCGCGTTGGGAGATAGAATACTACCGCGACCCGGCCCACCGGGGCTACCTCAGCCACACGCTGCAGCCCGGCGAGTCGCCCAGCTTGTTCTTTAAGGTGCCTACGGCGCAGCTGGTGAAGGACGCGGAGAAGAAAAAGAAGAAGGTTAAGCCGGAGGATATCAGGCTCTGGGAGAAGCTGTGATTTACATAGCCTTATTTATAGAGATGTTGGCGATGACTATTGGGTTTGTACGGTATGAGTGCTTGCCTTTGTAGCGAGGGGAGTTTATCTCCTCGGTTGTGACGGCTGCGTAGATTTACGCCATACCGGTCTATGATTACCTACCTATGGGGATATTGGGATACATATGTTTCTACGGACATAGGTACGCCCAGTAGTTCTGCCCCGGCCGGCGATGCCAAGGGCGGTGATACACTCCACCAAATGAAGTTCAACCCCCAAAAAGGAAGCTCGCCGTCGGTTCGATCTACATGTATACGAGACTCAGACATCACAGCATGGGCAGTGAACTTGATCTCAGCTCTGGACTGGGTATGCGGAAGTAGAGATCTTTGAAGCTAGATCCAGCTGGCTACCACAAGTACAGCATCACAAGCAAAATCCATGTGTATACCCCTACATCTAACATACTTCGCGTCCAAGTGTGTACTCGAGGTTATCTCGAAGTGAGTGTTGAAAATGCTGTTTCGGATGGAATTCCAAGACTCGAAAGACCTTTGGTTTGCTACTCTATAACACCGTGTGGCCGACTTGAGCCGCCACGATTCCCCGGCCATTGAACTATAGGTAATTATAGCGGCTTGATCCCCCCGGGCCGCAATAATCATCAGTGCACAGCTACCTAGACACCCATAGCTTCGGCATACTGTGCTGGGACTCGAGCCCTTGGCGTGTCTAGATCTTGCTGTCGTCAGCCTTGGTAGGGTCTGTGTAGGTAGTTTGAGCCGTCTGAGATCCGGTTCCGCCGGTCCACGCTAGGAGCGGATAGGAGAGGCCGTCTGTGGGATATTAACCAGGTCAGAGCTTCACCGGAGTCCGAGAGCAATTGGTGCAGCATCATGGTATCTACTCGGCCAGTTACCATCTTCGGCCGTTCCAGTTTCTGTGCAAACTGCGATTTCGGATACATCACGATCTCGCCGCTGTTACAAAAAGCAAGGCGTGATAAGAATGACGGGGTTTATTCACGAAGAGGGCTCTTCGCACTCATGTACCTACCTAAGGGATCATCATTGAACTTTGGCAGTGCACTTCTCTTGACTCGCATCTCCGGCGTAGCAGTGAGTATACCTATCCCCTATTTTCACAGGCTTTTAATTTTCGATATTGAGCATACGTAATGTACGAGCGTAGTATTGTCAGATTTTACCACTGCATCAAAAGACTCGGGCTGACCGATCATTTCCTTGGCTATCGGCCATATGCGACGATGTCCGTGTTCGCCGTACTGCTCGGCCTGTTATATTGCTTGTAAGGGGGTGGCGCGCTACAATTTCGAGGTGCGGTGGCCGAGCACTGCTGTAGGCCGCGCAGTTGTGAGGATGAAAGAGGAACACCCAAGCTGTGCTAACGGGCTGTGGAAGGTTAAATGCTTTATCAGCATGGCTATTTCATTTTCAAATTCACGGATTTTTGAATAAGTAGTCTAGTCCGTGAAAACCGAACTGTCGGTCTTTTGTAATGATGAAGGTACGAATTATCAAAATGGCGATTTGACCGGTCTGCACGTCCGTATAGAGAATGGAGATGGCCGGGATGTATGGCTGGCCGAAACAGGCACCGAGAAAATGTCATTAGCAGGCTGATGTCCACTAATAGAGCTCCGAGCGCTCACCCGCCCAACTGATCTTCTGGAACGACGCGAATAGCTGCAACAGTGCACGGCGAGCGCGAGGGTCATATCCAGCGAGAAGTCCCAATATGGAAGGCTGTCGAGGCCATCTTCTGCCGTTTGCTTCCACGCATCCAGGCATCTGACTGAAAACCCCGATTGATTCATGTCTATGTCCATGCCCATAACAGATAACTGGGAAACGTGCGCTGTCTACCTATAGCTGCTCAGTGCCCACTGCGGTTTATAGCAGGTACCCTTCGGTGCATTCTCTGTACGGCGGTACATTCGTAAATAGCATTTGCCAATCGAATCCCATCCTCTCCTCTCTCACCTTTTCTCACCACCGCCAAACTCTATCTTTGCCATCCAATCCCTCTCCTTTTTTCCACCTGGGAAGTCATGTCTCTCTTTGGCACGTCGCCCACCGACGAGTCGCCGTCTCTGGGCCATGCTGCTTTACCCACAAAGTCTCGGGCCTCCCTCTTCGACGATGACGACAATGGCTCCATGAACCGGTCTACGTCCGAAACTCTCTTCAACGACGAAGACGACGACGACGACCGATCGCCCTGGGGCATGCCTGCCCGGAAACAGCAGTCCCGCGCCGAGCTCTTGCGTGGCCTGCTAGCTAACGTCAAAGTTCCCGATAGCTACGACGATGCCTTCGACAGCGTGCTCGCCCAAGATGGTCAGGATGGTGGCCCGGATCAAACGGTTACACCCGCAGGTGTCGCCAGGATCCTCGCGGCTGCCAAGCTGGGGGCTGATCACCAGGTCCGCATCATGAATGTCTTTGCCCCGTCCGGTGGCGAGGGATCGCTGGGCCGGCAGGAATTTAACGTGCTACTGGCTCTTATCGCGCTGGCTCAGGAGGGCGAGCCCGTGAGCCTGGACAGTGTCGACGAGCGAAGACGGAGTAAGTGGCTGCATCTCGTAATTAACTTTCTTTTTGTCATTGTCTTTGTTAGTAGATCGTGACTTGTTCTTCGATTGCTTGACCCAATTCAATCGCCCAAGCTCGGTCTCCCGACGTCGTATTATCGACGAGGGGTCTTATCATAATCATTGCCCGCGCTTTGCGGGGACACAGATCGCTGATACGTCGAATGATAGACCTTCCTGAGCCCCAGTTATCGTCATCCTTCCAAAACACCAAAATCAACAACCACAACAAGGCACCCAACTTCCCAGCCACCGCTGAACTTGCTGCGAAGCCGCCACAGCGTCCCGACACTCCTCCGTCATCCATTTCGCCTTCGCGAAAGCCCTCGATGGACAGTCCCGAGGATGACCCCTGGAACACCCCCGATGTCCATAAGCAGCACAATCATGTGAACGCACGTTCACCCAAGACAAACGGCTACCGCCGCACCGATGCCAGAGTCGACGGGAATGGCCACGTCAACTTCACCGACCCCGAAATTCATTCCCGTGTCGTGTCGAATTTCAGCACCACTCCGGGCCCCGCTCCCAGCGCTCCCGCCTCGCAGACCGCCGGTGCCGTGGCCTCGACCACCCCCAGCTGGGACTATTTCAGTGGCGGCACAAACGGTGCCGGCGGCTTCGGAGATGCCTCCCAGAACCACGTTCCCGACGGCAGTCCTTTTGGCGGCAGTGGCGGCGGTGCCGGTAATGGCGGTGCCCATAGCGGTCGCGGTCCCGGAGATAACCCGCCGGCCGGCCACAGTCGAACTGTGAGCAGCGCTCGAACGAGCAATACTGTCGGGGAGAGCATTACCGTCACGCTATTGCCGGAGAAAGAAGGTGTTTTCATGTTCCAGCACCACAACTACGAAGTTACGAGCTTGAGACGGGGCAGCAAGGTCATCCGCAGATACAGCGACTTTGTCTGGTTGCTTGATTGCCTACATAAACGATATCCTTTCCGCGCGCTGCCTCTTCTTCCGCCTAAGCGGGTCGCCGTCAATGGAAACCACCTGTCCAACGACGGTGCTTTTATGGAAAAACGAAGGCGTGGTCTAGCCCGTTTTCTGAACAGTACTATCCGACACCCTATCCTAGGACAAGAACAGCTGGTAGTCATGTTCCTCACTGTACCTACGGTATGTCTTGAAATGACTTTGATAACCGCCACCCTCAATCTCGTCCTTATCCTCTCACTTCCTCGTTTATCTTATGTAGACATGCTGACCATTTGTAGGAGCTTGCCGTATGGCGCAAACAAGCCGCGATTTCTGTAGTGGACGAATTTACGGGTCGGCCACTGCCACCGACCCTTGAAGATTCGCTTCCGCCGACACTCCAGGATTTATTTGACCGCACCCGTCAAGGCGTTAAACGATCAACCGAGTTATACATAAACACATGCAACATCGTGGATCGGCTCGTGAAACGGAGTGATGGCGTAGCCGCGGATCACGCACGCCTGGCCGTATCGCTGGCATCGCTGACGGAGACAAGCTCAGACACGTATGCGACAGACACGAACGACGTACCCCTCCTAAATGACGGGATGGTAGCCATGAGCAAACACCTACGGACTACGCAAACCTTGATGGAGGACGAGAGTAAGGCATGGGACAGTGGGGTGCTCGAAGATCTCAAGAGGCAGCGGGACGCGCTGGTCAGCATCCGCGACATGTTTGATCGACGGGAACGACTGGACAAGGACAATATTCCCTACCTCGAGCGGCGGATTCAGAACAATGAGACCAAGTTGGCAGGCTTGCGAGCAAAGCCGGAGGGTTTGCTCAAACCCGGTGAGATCGAGAAGGTGGTCGAGGCAATCATCAAGGTCAGTATAATTATACAGAGGGCGCTTTGCCTTTGTCGCCCCCGTACATGTCCCACACCGATGCTGACGAGATGAGATCACACAGGACAAGGAATCGATTGTCAATCAGCACAATCGATCTATCTTCATCAAGGAATGCATTCGGGATGAATTGATCTACTTCCAACAGACGCAGTACCAGGTCAGCCGGTGGAACCAGGACTGGGCGCAGGAGCGCGTCAAGTACTCGGAGATGCTGGCGGATAACTGGCGGCGGCTCCTCGACGAGCTCGAAGGCATGCCTCTTGGGGATTAGGGCCTTGGAGACAGGGAGGTGGCATAGGGTGATAGATGTTAGGGGGTTGTAAGCATATCACTGGGACAGGCGGCACATCAGGCGGTCGTCTTGTTCTGACGCAAATAGGGTGGAGAGTTCGGGACGTGGTGACTCGTGAAGTTGGTTGACGTGGCGCGGCATAGCGCGGCATGTTTGTTCCATTCTTGTTTACTGTAACTTTCTTCTTTCTTCCTTCTCGATTTTTTCCCTCCCCTCCAAATCTCGCTGGTGGTTTTTGTCCCGCTCGTTTTATGGTTTTCAGGCTTTTCGCATAGCAGAGGCTTGAGGTTGATATCGATACCCTCAGTGTGGAAATATTGTGTAGGAGCCTTGTTTTTTGAGTTTTTATATACCTACGTACTATATATACGTTCCTGTGGGTGTGTAGTAGCATGGGCTTTTTGAATTGTTTTGGCTATGTGTGTAGGCGTTGTCGTTGCCTTTGCTTCGTGGGTCGGGGTGTTGGATGTAGGATGATAAGGGGCATAAATTGTATGTATGTTGCAGTCAGTGTGTGTTTTGATGTTGCCTCTATCGCATACCCATTGATTTCTCGGACCTACCCGGGAGCAATGCTTTCATATGTCATTTCTAGAGTCGTATAGACTATAAGTACCATACGTCATTACGTAATATGTAGGCTGCGATATGGCGCCCAATACAGCCACGGACCCCCGTGGATTCAATGCTGTACGGGGGTCCGTGGCGCTTACACAATCAGACCAATTCATTACTGGGCCTCTGGCTCATATCGGCCACCCTGGCTAACCTACCGCTAGAGTTTGACGCACCATTCACTAAATTCCACTACCGGCCGACTTGGGCTTATGACCGATTATCGTCTGTGATATTACTTTGTACTTTGTACCTACTCTGGAATCGGCATTATGACCAGCAGTTATCAGCTGACACGCTCGCTATACGTACAATCCCTATGTCTGTACGGCCCAATTACTAACTTAATTGGCATTCAGAAAAAGCACGATTTCCTTCAGCTATGAATACGGGTATTCACCACACGTATTTTAATGATTAATGACCTTTTGTTTAGGGTTACGTACGTGCGACATTGCCGTGTTCGCAGTACTAGTAATAGGCACTTCGTACGGCACCTGAGCTAGCAGCTGCTGGCGGATGCTACCGATTCAAAGACCAAAGGATTATGTAAGCGCCACGGACCCCCGTACAGCATTGAATCCACGGGAGTCCGTGGCTGTATTGGGCGCCGCTGCGATATAAACCCGGCCACGAACCCCACCAGATAGGCAAACCCCGCCAGTCCCATACCCGCGCCTGCCTCCCCAATATTATCGATATCGTCCCAAGTCAGCGAATCTTGCGAGCACTTGCCTCTCCCGATAGACTGCTGAGTCACGCGGGCCTCACTCAGCCTTACCCTTCTTCCCGCTTCCCAGTGCCCGCTCCCACTCCCGCTTCCACTCCCACAACGCAACAACACAACACAACAAGTTACCAACCAACATTACCGACACTCAGCCGTTGTCGTTTACTATCATCGCGCCTCCACCACCAATCAGTACCACATAATCTATACTCCTTATTGTTCCACTGCCCGGACGACGTCCTCCCGTATTAGAACCATTTCGCCTTGGCGTGAACGCTCTCCTCGCCTCACTCCTTCCGCCTTTCTATCTCGTCCCTTTCGCTCCCCTGTCGGTCTTGTTGCCAGCCAGTTGGGCTTTGCGGACAAGGATACCTGTGCCGTCCCTCAGTAATTCCGTGTTTCTCGACATCCCCGCCTCCCGTCTCCGCCTCCGTCTCCGTCCCCCCGCCCAACCGGATTGGTGCCACTTTGGCCATAAGGCGGCGAGACGATTCTGCACTGTTGCTCTAAGCATCCTCTGAAAAACTCCCATTCGAAGAAAGAGAAGTGGCCCGCAATGGCTCCGTCGACGACCACCCAGAGGGCCGCTGTTAATAGATTTGTCTCCATCACGGGAGCATCTGATAGAACCGCCGCACGAGTATGTCGATATCGTAACGTCTTCTCGATGCCCCGGCCTCATGGTGGTATATTTCCGTTCTCTGTATGCTAACTGCTTTTCCTACGTAGTATATGAAAAATGCGTCCTACAGACTCGAGGAAGCCGTCGATGCGTAAGTCGCCCCCGTTTTCTTTACCGCCTCTTTTTCAAAACGAGCCCACGCCCTTGCATGCTACGACGTTATGGGATATTTGCTGCACGTGTTGCAACTTCTTGGGGGATGCACTCTTTGCTCGTAGCGGCACTGGCAGGTCGAAATGTGCCTGCAACATAGACGTGTGGCTCCAATATGCGCAATGCGATACGTGATATAAGACGATGCAATGCACCGCGATGAGTTACGATGAGATGACCGAGACCCTTGTAACAACTAGACGCGGCCGATCTCTGATCTCCGGTGATTTGGATCTTTCATACTAGACTTTCGCCGGCCCTGGAAATGCCGGCATCTTGAGGTTGAAGGATCTCGGACATAGTCAAGACTACTCGATAGCCCGCGAGCCGACCGATTTTCACATATTCAGCTTCACCTCCTCATGACTGCCAGTTGCTACTTGAGGCTTGGATGCATTATTCGCTTCGCAATCGGCAGGATTCTGGAGTCAGCATGCATGCATACACGCGCACATCCCAGCATCCCACCCACAACATATATACATATACCCTCCCTGACCCTTCAGCTGCTTCAGCTGCCTTCGTTTCCCGGTCATTCTTCAGCCTGATAGTGTCCATTAGTGACTCCGGTTAATGCCTAGTCCGGATCCTCCGGGCATTTGACCGTGGGGTCATGCTTCCGGCTGTTAGCTAGGCGTTCCGGTATGCTATGGTGCAGACCGAATAAACGATGCATCAATTTGGTCGCATCCAGTTACCCAAAATTAGCCCGTTGTGGCGTCCATTATGCTGCGGCCACGCTTCGTTCTACTTAGTCTATAATGCATCATGGCCGGGAATATAGTGGCTAACATACTTCGCTCAGGTACTTCGCGGCAATGGGCAGCGGTTCGGGTAACCTGCCAGGACCCAACATCAGTGAGACCCAACTCAATCAATTATTCGACAGCCTCAGAGGTGCGGTATACAGCTTCTTATACGCGTCAGGGCTTTGCTTACACATCATCTAGATGAGAGGGAAGATGCGAAAGACACCCTTGGTGCTAACTCAACTATGCGTTATCTTCAGTCCATTGGTGTTGGCCTGGAAGATGCCTCACTCTTTCTTGCTATCGAGCTATTACAGGCACCGAGCATTGGTGAGATAACGCGAACGGGCTTTTTGAACGGTTGGAAAGAAGCTGGGTGAGTGCCTCCCCCCTTTCGTTCGTACATCTAATTCGCCCAAAAGAGTACTTGGGAGGATTTATTATAGCAGTACTACTGGATAGACTGGACAAGAATCTCTGTCGACAAGTGTTTCCCAATGGGTCTGGTTTTGCGTCATCTAATGATAGAGTTGTGTGCAGGGTTGAGCCAAAAACGCAGGCACAAGCAGCATATCTTAAAAACCTTGCCATTTCTTTGACGAAAGATCGCGACCTTTTTCGTAAGGTCTACCGCTGTGCATTTGTAGCAGGAAAAGAAGGCGAGCAGCGGGCCCTCTCATTAGATATGGCCATCATATACTGGGATATACTCTTCGAGAAACCGGGCCAGCGATGGATAGGGACGACCACAAAGATCAACTGGCTGAACGAGTGGAAGACATTCCTCCGAGAGACCTGGAAACGGTCGGTCAACCGCGACATGTGGAATCAGACCCTCGAGTTTGCATTTAAAAGCACCGACGATGGCTCGTTGGGCTTCTGGAGCGAGGATGGTGCTTGGCCTGGCGTCATCGATGAATTTGTTACATGGTACAAGGGCAAGTCAGAGATGCAAGTGGACACTGCTTAGAGAGCTGGGGAACAGCCGGGTGAAGCCGCTCAGGTCCCGCATGATCAAACGCACGAGAAGCCCAGGCGAAAGAAGAGAAAGCGGGCTCTAGAGAGAGAAGAATAACACTCCGGAGAACGGATAATGCATAAGAGGCAGGCGTTTCTAAAGAGGGTGGGTGGAAACCAACCTTATTTGGCGAGGCGGGATTAATCTGGGTGGAATAGCCGGCGTTTGATTTTCGAGCCTACCTATCTTACCGGAGCGGAACGGGCGTATAAAACGGCCTTCTCCTCCTGAATTGTGGGGGAGGACGCTATGGGCGGCTGGCTCCTTTTCTGCGTTTGGCTACCTGTTGTTCGGGCGGGCGGGGTGGTTATTCGGAAGGGGGGGGGGGGGGGGGGGTGGTGGTTACGCATTGCTTGGGAGGATGGGGCCTTCCTGTAGCTTTTTTTTTTACTGGGACTTGAACTAGAGATGGGCGGATGGGAGGCTCTGGTTCGGTCTTTGTATGCTTTGCTCTGGTGGCTTGAATTGAATAGAGCTTTATTGCGATTTTTTTCTGGGTTGTTTGGTTGGTTGGTGAGGGTTTGCTTTTTGGGGTGGTTTTGCTCTTTTGGGAGGGATGGCTTGAGGTGAGTATCTGGGTTCTAGTTTGAAGGTATCCTGGGTTTTCGTTATGGACACCGGGGGATAAAGTCCCTATGAGGGCTATCTAAAGGGACGAGATGGGCCCGGGGAAGATGTAGTAGAGGCTTCGTAAATGTAAGGGGGATGAGGTAGGTATATTCATAAGTGGCATGGATCGGCTCTGGTTTTTGTCCCCTTCTTCGTTCTGTCTTAAGTCTTGACTTGCTTCTGGGGATTATGTCCTGTCCTTACGGTTTCTGAATCTGGTTCGATTCTGTGGTTTTATTCATTCATGTTTTCATTCATTTTTTTTTGGTTGATTTTTATATTTGTCTCTTTGTGGTTGTTATGCCCACGACTATCACCGCTTTGCTATCATACACGTTTTCGTTTCACCGCGGTAGTAACTTTCTGGCCCTGTCTCTCTGTTTTTGTTCGGCTTGGTGGGGCTCGTCTCGTCTTCTCCGTTTCTGTCTGACTATATTTACATGTACATGGACTCTATCGTGGTGGGTTGGGAGATGCGTTGGGTTTCCGGGTGTGGTTCTGCTTGTTTTCTTGTTGGGTGGTTTCGTGTTTGTTTTGGCTGATAGATAGACGGCTTTGGCGGGTTGGTTCTCTGCGGGAGGTAGGGAAACGTAAAGTTGATCTGGTTTTGGTCTTGTTGCGGAGAATGCTGGAATTGAGGACCCTGGGTTGGTTGATGTTGTTATCCCCCCTTTCCCACGTTCACCTTGTGAATGAGGTTTCGTTTGCATAGTTGGTTTCTCGGGGTGAGTCTGAAGTCATCGGGTTGCGTTCCGCGTGGTTATAATGATGCCCTGCTACTATATTGTCCTTCCTTCCTATCCCCCATGATTGAATCTATTGTCGAGAGGGACAATCCTCCGCAGAACCTCCCCGGAATACCGCGTGATAAAGCGGGGGGATACGTCACGTCAAGACCGCGCCGTTTGATTACTCCCGCCCTGGATTGGTCCAGTTGGCGCCGGATAAGCGGCTCATGGTACTAAGCTTGCCGTCGCCGATCTTGACGCTCGAGTGCCGGATCATGCGGGGGTCGAGGCGCAGCATGTTGCGGACGTCCTGCTGCGTCGCCGGGCTGGCGTCGTATCGCATGGCGAAGTAGAAGCCCGTCGTGTGCCGCATCTGGTGCACGCTGATGGCCTTGGGCAGCGAGAATTTGCCCCAGTTCTGGACGCCGCGGATCACGCCCTTTTGCCGGAGGATTAGCTGGCCGGCTGCTATGATTAGTCTGTTTTTATCGGGGTTAGCTTCGCTTTCGATCTGGGATTTTATCGTCTTTATATGTGTGTGTGAGGGGGTATGTTTGTGCTTGTTTCGGGGATTGAACTTTGGTGGATTGAATCGGGAGTCATAAGAGCAGGCAGCTTTGAGAAAAACCACGATATGGAAGCGGAGTGGGGTCTAGTATCGAGGACACGGGCGCGGTGTCTTCGGGATTGATGAGGGTATATAACGTGTGGGATACATACTCTCGAACCTCAGCAAGGTTATTGCCAGGCCGGACCTGAGATTAACAAGTCAGCTTCGACGCCTCCTCATCCCGATATTTCTCTCTGTTACGAGAAGCCTATGCCGCGCAAGTCCATCGGGCGGCCGAACGAGAGGGAAATCTCACAATGCCAATGAGCTCGTATAACATCTTGAAAGCCGCCGCCGCTCCCGCAGTCGAAGTCGCATGCGTTCCGTACCGTCGCCTCGAGTAGCAATTGTCGACAGCAGCCGGGAAGGATGTTCCGTGCAGTGCGTTGTTCCGCGACGTGAGGCTTCGATACGAGACCTGGCGCAAATGAATGGAATTGAATTGAATTGCCGGGATTTCGATAAGGCGACTGATGTTTCGATAAGAGGCGGCAGCTGAGGTAAGTAACGTGGAGACACGTGATGTATGATGCAGTTAACCGTCTACAATGGACCGTGTAGAATAAATGATGTCACACTGTAAAGAGGGCTTCGGTTTACGGACTGTAGAGCAGCCTTATAGGGGGCTGTGCCGCTATAACAGCAGTAAGGAGAAACTTGAGTCACAGTGTATTGGGGCTACCTAATCAGGCACTGTTCTCGTTAATGAGAACCCGGTATGTACTTACACCACCTTATCGGTATGTGCAATCGACCGTATTACTAATCTACCGAACCCCCATTTTTTTGTGCACGAAATCGACCCCGCCCTTTTTTCCCCTTGTTGATACAACCATGAAGAGGGGGACCAATCCCTTCAATGCCATTGCTCCTTTGTTTTCCTCAACATGCTCATGAACTGGCTCTAGGGTGAAGCAGCCCTAGTTTCCAGCCTTCTATGCTCTATAGTTGCTTTGGTTCCGGCTTCAGTGATGACCCTATGCACCTTGTCCGCCTACCCTGACGCCTGCCCGAGTTCGTCAATCTGCCGAGAAAGGAGCGAGATATCGCCTTCCCTGACAGCCTTGCTTCTCGCGGAATGAAAGGAAACCGAAACGCCTCCGTGCTCGCAACTATCGCCGAGCGTGTTGCCGTGTGTTGAATGAAGTGAATGCCTTGTGCCTTCTTTTTTTTCGTCAATCAAATTACCGGCTTGTCGTCGCCGGGTATTACCTGCCATGCACACATCCGGAACGCCCTTGCCGGGATATCACATAAACGCCGTTGTGAACCCCTCCTTTGCGAGGCCTCACGTATGCGTCTTGCCAACCTCCATGGCTGAGAAATCACAATCCCACCAACGCCTGTGAACATAGGAAATAACATAGCAAAAGTTTGTGGATTGCCTGTGCAAAAGGGGAGCAAGAAGGCCAAGAGTGGAGACCTAAAAGAATCCCATCAGGTGTCGTTCCTGTCGAAGGAAGACGCCCGGTTACTGGAGGCCTCAAACCGAAGCTTCTCTGTCCGAGATGGTCTCGGAATTCATGGCGTCCCACGCCGCCTCGAGATGAGTGCTGGAGGCCTTGTTAGTGCTGCTCGATCACATGACTTCAGCCGGGGGAGGGGGGTTTACTTACGAGGATGTCTTGACGAGCTTTACGCCCTTCTTCTTCGCGAAGGTCAGAAATCGCTTCTTGGTGCGTTCCCGCTTAAAGTACACCAGGATATCGCCTCTCGCCTGATCATCCCTCGCAATCATGATCTTCTGGCACTCCGAGTTATATCGGAGCTCCTTCATCTCCTCTAATGCACAACTAAGCTTATGGGGCTCTCGATAATGGCCCCAAGTAATATTTGGCTGCACATCACGAAGCACCTGGTGCTCGAACTTGTTATCCTCCGGCTTCCAGATCCAGTATTGTGTGACATTCGGATGGGTCGTCAGGACTCTGGTCTTGATTTGCCGCACGCGGAAATCCAGGTGCATGATGCGCCCGCCGGTAAACGAGTCTCGCGAACTGTAACCATCATACTCGAGATCAGCCAGAGCCGCATCCGGCGAGTGCACAGATGAGCTGTCTTCAGGGTCGCCAGGTCCCGCGCCCATACGTTGACGCTTCTGCAAGCGCGGCATGGATAATTTGGTATGTTCGTCCTTGGGGAGGAGGCCAGGACTCTGGAGCTCGTCGTCCGCGTCAACTTGGCCAAATGACCGTCGTCCGCGGCGTCGAGTCTCGCCTTGCTGTTCATCGGCGGACATGGTTAAGGATTGTTTTCTGGTCTTGCGCTTGGCGGTGCTCTTGGCGTCTTCCTTCTCATCCCCGCCTTCGTCTTCCTTACCACCGACCTTGTACCCTGCAGGGCGGCCAATGTTTCCAAAGCCATGCTTCTTGCGCAACTGTTTCAACTTTTCATCGCTGTAGAGGTCGTGTGTCGTCTTGGAGAGATTGAATTTATCTCCCTGCTCCGTGGAAATCTCATACAATCGTTGTCGAAGCCATTCAAGTGGTGTGACCTCAAGATCGAATTTCTTGAGTTCCTCGTGGACATTGGCGATCCGAAAGACCGTGTCGTAGTTGATGAAAGTCTTGTAGAACTTGTCCATCATTTCGCGGTTCACAAATTGGAGAGGGTGGAAACATCCCTCCTCCAAAAATTTCATGAGGGCTTGGCCACGGTTGCACTGCCTATTGGCGAGGAAGACGGCATGGCGTTGGGCGTTGGGATCTTGACAGAGGCGCTCATGCTTTTCGATCCACGAGGCCAGTGTGGGTTGGATCGACTCCTCAAGGGGCTGCCATTCAGGATTCCAATATGGATGGGTCGGGCTGATCTTTTCGAGTGGCACACCGGCATACATTGGCGGCCATGTCATCCTGGTACCGTCATCCTGGAGAACCAAGCAGTCGCGCGTGATTTCAGGAAGCGGATCCTCGTCCTCACCATCAGGGCTATTTGTTCTAGACGCAGCATCTTTGACACTTGGGAGGGACTTTCGACCTCGAGAAGAACGTCTGCTGCCATGCGACTCGTCTAGTTCTTCTGTATGATATCATTAGCAGCAGGTCGACGCGTTATCGTACTTACTTACCGTTGGCACGGGTGAATCTAGGCAAGCCATGTCGCCCTTGTTGAGATCCCACGACGCTATCCCTAGTGTCACTGCTAGGGGTATACCCCTCAGCGGCTCTCATGCTTCTTTCGATCGTGGGCTGCATTGGGCTCATGGTCGGTTGCGGATAGGCGACCCTGCCAAACGGAGACAAGGCGCGAGAACTGGGCGTCGTATCTTCCTCGATGGGATTGTGAAAGACGCTACCGAACAAGTCCGACCGCTGTTCCCGTACTCGCGCACTACGTCGTAATGACCCATTCACGTTGTTCAAACCGGACGCGGAAGGCGGGTGGTTTTGGGAGAGGGTTTGAGACGGGGGTTGAGAAGCCGGTTGCAGGGCCGGTTGAGGGGCGTGTTGTGCGTGATTGTTACCTGGGGTCACCGCCTCTCCATACGGATTTCTACCCTCCCGAACACGGGCGAACCAACGGTCCTGTCCGGTATCTTCATCTATGCGCTGCATTCGGAGCATATCTTTCCGTCTCTCGAAATCGTCCAACAGACGCTGCTCCTCTGCGTTTCGAAACGCAATGGCAGCATTCACGTTGTCAAGGGCTTTCTGAAGATTTGATCGCTCTTCGTACAGCTTCAAGAGAGCTTTGCTAATGGGCTCCACTCGTGTGTTATACTCATGGGCAATTTTAGCATCCTCTCGGTCCCGCGCGATTTTGGTGTCGCGCCAATACCCAGCCTCCGTCGTTGGCCAGTCCGGCTGGCCATATACGTCTTCGTTAGCAGCCATGGTGCCGTCATGTATCATCAATTGACGTGCGTATGTATGTATCACGTCGTGCCTGGAGAGCCCGTTAGTGCGGATCTTGAACCCATCTGGAAAACTGTGAACAGGTAATGTATGAAAGAGATGTGCACGCTGCGATGCACACGTGTGTGATCCTCCATGATGCATATACTGGAGAAGAGAAGCGCTGACAGGCACTTAACGTGAAGCGCCGCGGTGGTAACAAGAGATGTGAGGTCAGGGGGTGTGGGCTAAGCAGATGAGGTATAGTATATGCTGCGCGCGGTTCCAGGTGAAGTGAAGTGGGGAGTAGTGGGTGAAATGAATACTTACCTCGGATGAAAAGTACAGCCTACGGTGGTAACGGCTATGCGCTAGAGAGTCCTTTGGTTGCAGTGTTCGAGCGAGTCTCGTGCAAAAGGTTTCCCGAGTGGTCGCAAATGCGGTTCACCAGACCCCGCGTATCATGCCAAGGTCCATCAGCGGACAAAGTACCATACCTTGGTGGAAGCCGTGGGATGCGATTCTAGTTCAGCCAGGTGGACAGGCGTTCGTTGCTGTTGACTAGGGTGGATGCGAGCAAAGGTGAGAGGAATGGCGACGTCGTCTCGTATATGGGCGAAATGAAAGCAAGGGAAAAAAAAAGCCGAGTTGATGAGAATCGCAAGCAGGCGATGTTCTGCTGTGGATCTGCCTACCTGTTGCGGAAGACGGTAGGTTGTTGTGAAATAGGTTTGTATAGGCTATTGGGTGTGGGTGACAATGTGTTATTAGCGTGATTTGGTGAAGAGGAGGGTATAGTGGAAGGACGGGTTGCGGTTTATGTCCAATCACTGGGTGGTAGGCGTTGAACCAGCCGGTGCTAGGCGCATAAACGCAGTGGAAACGATGACGGGGAATCGGGAATAGAATCGGTGACGGTAAAGAAAGCAGGAAAATGAAGGGGTAGAAAAAAAGAATGATGAGAAGGGGGAGGGAAGGAGAGAACGAAAAAAGAGAGAGAGAGAGAGAGAGAAACGAAAGAGAGAGAGAGAGGGCTGTGTGCGTATTGCGTGTTGTTGTTGTAGGTGAGAAGGTTAATGTCGTTCAGGCAGAATCGTAAGGGGAGAGAAAAAAAAAAAAAAAAAGGTTGCTGAAAGTTAATAATAAAAGGCAGGAATTATTATTAACCTCCCCCCGAGTATGTACCTACTTACGGAGCGGGTGGTAGTATCAGGCGTAATTGTTTTTGGCGGTTTTGGGCGTTTCTAACTGCCTAAGTGCGGGAATGTACTTCCGTACCTGGGTACTTCCGTTAGCATGGCGGCCCCATGGATAATGGATAAGGGAGAGAGAAAGAGAGAGAGAGAGAGATCATATAAAAAGCGTCAGGGAGGGCCGGGTAGGGAGGTGCGGGTATACCAGATGTTTTGTAGGGTTAGGTTGTTTTTTGATGGGTTTGTAGGAATATAGGCGTAGGCATGGGGAGGTCAGATGGGAGTTGTGTAGGGTAGAGGTATGTAGATAGAGGTATGTAGATAGAAGGTATCTATCTACATAGGTACCCGGGGGGGGGGGGGGGGGGGGGTTCGCAATAACCTGCGAAGTAACGCGCGCGAAAAGGGACATGTACCGTAGGTATGTATCGCGGGACAAGATCTCTCTCTCTCTCTTCTTCTTCTTCTGGAACCTATCTAGATAGGCGGGAGATCTAAAAATTGTGATGGCGATCGGGGGGGAGGGAAGACAATGAAACAACGCGCGCGCGCCCCCCGAAAGAGGGAAAACAGGCAACGGCGTAGGGGACGAACGGGGGGAAAGGAAAAAAAAGTGCTGGGTCACTAAAATAGCAACGTGGGTATGTAGGTAGGTATTCTTTTTTTTTTGGTTCCTTGACGTGACCTTTCTGAGCCGCAGGTACATGCGGATTGGGGGGTATGGATTTGGGGACTTTATGGAAGTACCCGGGGAGGGAACGCCTTTTTTGGCATTCCTCTAGCCGGGGCTCGGGATAGAGGGTAGGTAAGGTAGGGTATATAGGTAGATAGAGATTCGAGAGGGAAGTGGATGAATAGGATGAGTTTAGAGATGGATAAAAAACAATAACAACGCGGGAATGGAAAAAGAAAGGGACAACTCACGGGTTAGCTGGTCGTTTCTTCGATACCTTCGGTTTTCTCTCTGTCTCTTCTTTTTTGGGGGGGGCTTGAGATGATGATGATGGTGATGATTAGAGTCTCGTGTAGAAAGGTAATGGGACGTTTTCTTGGCTGTGCTGGAGTCTCTTTCGCAGGGCGGGCGGCGTGTGTACAAGGAAGCGCGGGAAAGGAATATAGTGGTAGACGGTTGTAGCGTGTACGTATCGCCAAGCGTACCCAGTCGATGCGCGCGGAAATCAAACAGGCGACGGTTGTGCAGGGGGGACGATGCGCAGGAAACGCGATGCATATGCGGAATGCAGTGTGATGCGATTCGATGCGGTTAGTCGAGGGCAGGTCAAATGGGGGGGGGAAAAAAAAAGAAAGGCGGGAGAAGGGGTTGTTGGTTTTCTGAGGATTGCCCGGGGAGGTTAGATAAGGTCGGGCACGTGGGTTCAGGGTCAGGTATTGGGCTTTGGGGGGGAATGCCGGGAGATAAAAGCTTGGGGGAGAAAGAGAAAGAGAGAGAGGGAGGAGAGATAGGAATAGATAGATAGATAGATAGAAGACGGAGAGCAGAGAAGCAGAGCAGAGAAACAGAGAATACCTTTTTACGTAGATGAGCATGGTAGGTTTAGGTAGGTAGAGGTAGAAGTAGAGGAAGAGATACGGGTATGACAATGACACGGGTACGTATAGACGGGTAGGACACGAATTTACCTGGGCCACCGTGGAGAGGCCAGGTCACTTGCTGGTTATTGCTGGTTGATTGTGCGAGCATGGAGCTATCTACCGGTAGATACTGGGCATGGCGACCGTCATGGCGACCGTCATGGCACTACGAGCGCTAACGCTACGTATTCCGTAGCGCTCTTCCAGCTGTCTGTCTGATCCGTTATGCCCTATAGCCAGGGTACCTAACCCACACACAAGGGTCTGTCCGCTCTATCCAGGTATCCCGGGCGTACTCGCAGTCACCTCTGACGCCGACGTCGGTACCTGGGGGATACATCATCAACATCAACATCATCATCGTCATCATGGCACCGAACGTGTATTACCTAATACCGCGAAAACGTATACGAGAAGCTGCTGCTTCAGCGGTGATTAGGTCCGGTCGCGTGAGCGTTGGTGAGGAAACGGCCGGGAGGCAAGTACGCAGCAGGTCCGTAGATCAACGTGCCTTCTGTTCTAATTACCGTAGATGCCCCGGCGTTATAGGAGACAATTATATAGGACCGCACTGGCACGCATTAACGACGTATATGTACGAGGTATAGACACCGACCCCACTGCACGGGTTAATTACCTTACCAAGGCATGTGTCCACCTATCCACAGTATCGAGAGAGATGCGATGGTTAGAAGTCTGCACCACGGGTAGTATAAGTAAAACTAGCAATAGCAACGCTGGGATAGTGTACCGTGAGGAACAGGTAGCGCAGAGGTATCTCTTGATTCTCTTCCCTGTCTAGCCGGGTCTTCGAGGCGAGAAGAGGAACGTGACGGGCATCCTATCTAGGGTAGGTACCTATAGGCTATGCGTGGTACTCCGTCGCCAGGAGAGGAACGTCAGGGGCCGGCCGGACTGATACACGAGCACACCACGGAATACTGAGGACATACGGCCTGCTACAGACAGAGTGCTACATCATGGGTAGGGACTCCATAGGGAGAGCATGCATTTCCCCATCTGCGCTGCGCTGCGCTGCGCTGTGCTTGCGCCGGCCGGCGAAGCGCTCCTTGTATAGAAAAGTTCCACGCGTCGTGCAGCAGACGGAAGGAAGGCTGGGCATGTCAACCCAGAGGCGACAGGAATATGTATGCAGCACGCAGCAAGCACGTAGCACGCGATCTCTGTAGGTATTCTGGGTTGTTGTGTTGGAACTTGGGGGTCGTCCGGATGCACTTATACTGGGTACTCTGCATGTTGCGCCGCGTCGACGGGTACGGCCAATTTACCCACGTTATGGTGCTTCCACTACGTAGCAGAGGTACCGATACCGGCTAGCTACCTGGTAGGTAAGGTAAGTTAGCCCTTGGTTTTCTAGTGAGGTGGATTAAATCAGCATTATGGATCCTAGTATAAATTGTGTCTTCTATAGCGGTGTTTGCGAGCACCGCGGGTTATTACGAGGTAGACGAGAAAGTGCACGGTATCTAAGCTGCCTCCCTGAATCTCTTATGTTGGGTACTGTGCCTGCGGCCTGCGACCCGCGACCTGCCTGCTCTGCCGTACACGCTGCAGTCTGACAGGTAGATACATACAGTTAATAGGCTTGTTATAGAATGATCAGGAAGAGGTTATAGATAGGGCTTTACTATGCAGGCAGTGTTAGTGTACTATGTATAGTGAGGCTAGTGGATTATCAACGTCCGCATACTACACCAGCCGGCGGAATACCTTGCTAGGTTGTAGCGTAGCGCAGCATGTAGATATCCTAACGATTCCCGCGTCGTTCAGCTTTCAGGTCTCCTATACTGACTGGCATGGAGGACTGCCACCGGCACCGAGTGCATCGCAGTAGGAGCACACTGGATGAATACGTAGAGACGACACTACGTACACTATCGACCGCATCGTCACTGAGCAGTTGCGGTTGTAATAATAGTATGCATAGTACTACACTGCCCTTACTATCAATGCGCGAGGGAATGCAGGGGGCCAAGGGGCAGGGTTGGTGGCTGTTCGCCAAAATGCCTTCTGCACATCATCAATTCACCGCAACCGCGCAGAGCCATTGGACGACCTCCATCGAGATACATCGTATGTTCTTCGCACACGATACAGTACGTTACCGTATAATGTTATATAGTCACTCTGTAGGTTAGGTCGGCAGGTAGGCTACCTACGGTAGACTTACTATACCGAATGCCAACAATGAGAACGTTATAAGCACTCCCAATAAGAAACAACGCCGCCAACAACTGCTGTAACCTGCCCAGACATCCACACGTTGCACTGCATTGTGAACATTTCCACCTCCTTACATGGCGAGAAGCGAGCAATACCGTATACCTTCCATAGCGGACTGCCCACACTGCCGTATAGGTACTAAGATGGAGAAGTCCACTTCGACGGAATATACCTTACGTATCCCTGTCGGCGCTAACGTCTCTTTCACAGCCTGTTTTTAGTATGTACCCGGTATAGCCAACGTCTCGTCGCACCGCTCGCACACAGCTCGCACAGCTATATAACGTGGTCAGGCCCAGTCGGTGGCTCGGCCTGCCGCGCTGCTCGGCCGCGGCCTCTCCACGCAGCGACGCCACCTCCTTGGAACAAGTGGCGTGGCCGAGCAGGACGGGCGAACCAAGGAATACGGTAGACACGTTAGATGGGCAGGTCGCACACGTTAGATGAGCGACGAAGAAGGGTATAAGTCGAGTTCTTCGAGGGTATCCTAGGGGTATACTTAGATTATTAGCAGTGCACTAAGCATATTACACCAGTATAGCCATTCCGGCTAGTATGACAGCGACTTTCTTAGTCGTATTATGCTATACTATGCCATCCAAATCGGCCGGATTACCCAGTATTACGTAGTATATTAGGCAGCATTAGTAGGAGGCAGGGAAGGGCAGGCCAGGAGGGCAGGCCAGGAGGAGGCATTGGCAGAGAGAACGAGGCAGACTCGCGCGTGTAAACCGACGAGTTAGAGTAATCCGTCTTATACAGCTGGCCTCTTTCCGTTACTACGCTTCGAGAGAAAACCCACTGGCTGTGTCCATGCAGCATAGTAATTCGTCGCATGTACCATGGCGCTTGGGGGCCCTCTTATGTGGAGGGGGTTACATGTCGGCTTTGCCGTCTCAGCCGTCGGGCCGGCTCCTATACCATTTTTTTTATTCTAGAAAACTTCGAACACCGGGGTCTCCCCCCCCCCCTCTTCTTTCTGTCTCTGCACTTACACTACTTTAATTAACCCCCGTTATGCCCCGGCGGAAATGACGCATTTACAATAACATACCTAATTCCCGGGAGCCGGTACATCCACGGGTCCCCCCCCACTCTAAAATCCACGGGGCCCCGTGAGAATAAAGTCAACTAAGTATATGGCCACTATAGAAATAAGAATAACTCTTTCGATTGACTTACAGACTTTGCGAAAATTAGCGAACCTATTCTATTGATCTTTGCGATCATAACGCAATGCCCTATATGTTTCCAGCACGTTTGGTCGTAAAGCTATGATGGGAAAACGTAGCTCAGATAATATGTACCGAATTTATAGTGCGTGGTTCACTTTTCTAGTGGTCCTTAGGTGCTCTGGGACAGGGCCTAAGACCACTAAGACCGCTATGATACCACTATAAGACCACTGTAATTACCGGCGCTATTCAATTGTTGGGCAGCTGATCGGCAACTGGCCGGCAACTGAGGGCATGACCCGTGGATTTTAGAGTGGGGGGGGACCCGTGGATGTACCGGCTCCCCTAATTCCCCTATAGATGTGTAATACGCGCTAAGACGTTGTATAAGACGTTGTATAACACGTATAGAGGTACCCCTACTTTACCAGTGTGAGATTGTATGCCCGTAAACAGCCTCGATATTAAGGATCGTTGGAGATGATTGTTAAGCGGTTTGGGCACTCGGAGGCTCGGATGTCCTGGTAATTATGTAGGCTTGGATACGCTGGATTGCCGGTCTAGCGCACATGACATAAGTTTGGCTGTCACTATCTAGATACATATTACATGGCTGCTCCGTACCAGTCGCCCAGAAGGAATATAAATGGAAGTTAAACGTGCGTATGTAATCGGTAGTGTCGCATGCATGTCTGTAGGGGCTGTTTTTGTTTTCGACCCCAACTGCGCGCATCGACAGCCAGCCATGGACACAATAGCTATCGATGTCAGAGAGGCCTCTCCGCACAGCCATGGCAGTTGCCAGTAAACCGTGACCGGTGCTTGCGAGCAGCCAGGAGAGCTGAAACATCTCCCGTGAACCGATCAACGAGATGTCCCCAATTGAAACACATGTTCACGGGACATAAACGGCGTGAGACCATAACGCAATGATCCGAGGTATAAAGAGCATCTCCCCAAGAAAGAAGACATGTCCTCGCTGCACCACGTCCGCTGTCCGAACTGCTTACATACGTCTCTAAAATAAAAAGAATCGCCTACTGACTTACAGACTACACTTATAGTAATCATTACTTGTGGCTTGCCGTGAATTGAACCGTCTCACCCATGGTTCGTCTAAGCCCGTCTACCTGCCTAGATACTATGATTATCTACCTATCTATCTGCCTATCTATGTCAGCCACCAAACCCGGTGGACATCCATCTATCTAGCGTGCGCTATACGTAGCGGCAGCGGCAGCGGCAACGGGGTAGGTGGGTTCTATTCGCGGGGTTGCGGTGACGAAAGGGCTATAAGGTAGTCAGTCCTCCAGGACCCGAAAAAGCATCTATCTATTCTAAAAGAAAAGACGACGATCACACACACAATTCGACTATACGTGTGATTCCCGGCAATCGCGTCATCCGCACGCCGCAATAGTTCAACGAAAGGCTACCATGTGCAAATTGTGACTCGTGTTTTGTTTTTTTGGGTCACGCCGTCTCTCTTTTTCCTCCTCCCTATGGATGGATGTAACTATACGACAGATCCTATATATAGCGTTTTGCGTATGATACCTACCTTATACTTTCGTACCTATGGCTGTATATGTGTAATCCCGGGGCAGGATCTGTTCGCCTGGCAATCATGAGCTGACCGGCAGGTAGGATCTCCAGGGCCAAGACATCCCCTAACGCCTTGCGCAGGCAGGCCAGCGAACGGGAAATCCCACACGAGTGTGTACATACCTATCTACTTACACACGACCCGGCTTCACATATCGCAAGGTAGACAGGCTTTCCCGTCGCGAAGATCTCGCGTGGCGAATCACTGCGATTCGAATCACGAGGGCAAGGGGGAGGAGGATGACGTTGGAGGGGCTGTACGACGACGGTATACTGTGCCCACGGGCGGGAAACGGGAGAAGGAGAGAGAGGTATAAGTCGATACAAGTCAATAGTTACATCCCAACATCACGTACTTTACACCATGACTTTACAACTCATACACGCCCATCCAGCCTCAGGACCATGCAAGGTACGGGATTCCGCTCCCGCCGCACTAACGATCGAATCCACCAACGATGAGAGAAAACAAAAAAGAGGAAAAAAAAAAGAATAGGAAAGAGAAAAGGAAAGAATAGGAAAGAATAGGAAAGAAAAGAAAAGCAGCAAGGAATGAAAGTAAAAGCGGGAGCCCGAAACCCCCGACACGGAACGCGCATCCCGCAGAACAACCTTGCCATTCGCCTCGGCCTTACGCAAGCAAGCAAAAGAAAAGAGGAAACTCTACCCCCCTCACCCAATAACTCGGGTTCGCGCCTCGGCCGGGAAGGACAGATATGTCTATCCTATCCATCTCGCGACCCGGTCATCTATAGTGCCTATCACATAACCCCATCTATCTATCTATGTAGGCCTTTACCAACGATGCCCCAAGCCCAGCCAGCGGCGCAGAAGATCTCAGGCAGCAGTATACGTACGTGTAATAAGTAAGTATGAGAAAAGCCGTAGCCTAAATAAAAAACAAATAAAGAGATGGAGAAGAGGGAGGGAGGGAGGGTGAGAGGCTGTTATTGTGAGAGGAAGGGAAAGGAACAGGTTTTCGTGAGGGAGACCGCCCGCGACGCCGCAGCCTTGCGCGGGCACAGCCCCCGGCAGAGGAAGAGAAACAGGTAGCAGGAAACAGGTAGCAGAGAAACAAGTATCAGCAAAGAAAAACAGGTGGATCAGATAGATAGGTAAAGAAAGAGAGAGAGAGAGCGAAGCGTGATGAAATCCCCCAGCCCCCAATAGCGCCGATTTTCTTTTTCCAGCAGAGGATTTTTGTTTTTTTGTTTTTTTTAATCAGGCTAACGCAAGGCAAGGCGGAATCAGGATAAACATCACATCACAATGCCTTTTTTTTCTCTCTCTCACGGGAATGACCTACCTTCTGTTGCTGTCGTTGGGTTTTACGGGGGGGGCGGGTTATGTGCAGGGGTGAGAAATGCTGTAGATCATCGGGTCGGCGCGTCGACGCCGCCGGAGATGTTTGCGCTGCCGGTTCTTTGGGACACGTCATGAGGCGGGGGGGCAGGTTCTTGGTGTTTTCCTTTCCCCTGAGATGGGAAGGTATCATTCTACGGTGAACTAACGGCATCACCAGCGTCTATTCATTGCATGTAGGCGGCCCAACACGCATTACCTCGCCAACATGCTATGCGCCTTGTCGTCGCCGCCGCCCCCGCAATATTCACGGAACAAGGCTGCCGACTTGGCAAATTCAGGTGAGGAATTAGATAGGGGAAGTGGAATCTGGCACGCAAGGAATCACGCTCGTGTGAAATTGTATTTTCTATACAGCCTTTCTTCTTCTTCGTCACAATATACAGGGCCGCAGAGGCGCTGGTTTTCCCCCCCACCTTTATCCCACGCCTCCGTAGTCGCATGGCGCACCGGTTCTATGTGTGCGTCTGAGCCGCGCGGTTAATAGTACTCCGGCCTGACATAGTAGGAGAAGTCCTTGGGTTCCTCGCGGGTAGGGTGGTGGTCGTGGCCGTGGCCGTGGTCGTGACCGTGGCCGTCATCTTGGGGTCCAACGTACTCCATCCTGTAAACGCTTCCGCACTCGGGGCATCGCTCAACTGGTCGTTCGCGGGACATCTAAGACGGTGGTGAAGCGCCGGGTTAGCTAGCCTGTTACGAAAGGTGCAGCCGAGCAGTGGTTATTCTGTCTTGCGGGCTGAGCACCCGGTTTTTAGAGGGGGATAACGTACGCCGAGCCAGGTGACGACGTGGGAGTCGGCGGGGCTGCCGGTGCAGCCGGCGTACTGCTCGTCACCGGCGGACTTGACAAGGATGGGGTTCTCGTGGGTTCCTGGCCAATTCATGAGCTCGGGCGTTCTTCATTGTAGCGTAAGCGGGGGGAGGAGGACTATGTCGCACCTTTCCGTGAAGAGTCGAGCGGTCGCATGTCGAAAACATCTATGCCCTGCATTTTTCCCAGAAGTTCCAATCGCTCTAGACCGGTGGCCTGGTCGAGGTCGGTGGGCACGGCGCCAACGGCGGCACCGGGGGCGATGAGGTCTTCCTCAGTCCGGATGTCTGTTTTTTTCCGGTAACACTCAGCGTCAACACAAGCCCAACCGGTCGTGACGGCTCTTTGTTACTAATAATCTCTCACCGTACCTTCGAGGGTCTTTAACTTGTCGCCAGCGGTGGAGTAGAGCTCGAACTTCTTCGCGTCCTTTGCGTCGCCTGCGAGGGGGGTTTGGGTCAGTCTTCTTGCTAGCCGGCTGGTCGGGATGCCACTGGGGCGAGGAGTGGAGGCTGCGGTCTCTTACGTCGGACGATGGACGTGGCGAAGGTGCGGCGGACAGCGGGGGCGGCGGCGGCCCGACGAGCGACGGCGACGGCGGAACGTTGGAGAAACATGGCGATGTTCAATTGCAGGTTGGCGGGGGTTGTTGCAAACTTGCACTTATGTGCTGTGGATGTTCGAATGGCGAGGGATTTGCAGGTGGCCTGACGTGACAATTGCAACTGGCGTTACTAAAGTCCCGAGCTCAAACCGGCCGGGGGACAAGGTCCTTTCCTCATTGGATTTTAGCCGACATTTTGACGAGCTCGGAAACGGACGCCATTGGATCACGTGATGCTCTCACGTCACGGATCTGAGATATGTATCTATCAGCTTAAGCGCCTATCCGTGTATACATATGTAGTTACGCACTTTAGAGACTCAAAGCTCGCTCACGATGAGCTATCTACTTGGATGACCTAGAATTTTCTTTCCTCTTTATTATATTCATTATAAACGGACGGCTTACATTACACTGGGTTGCTATGCTTCCTCATCAGGCTGCAACAGGATCCCTCTTTATCCGGAAGGACTCCAGGATCATGCCCTCCTGATCCTTCGTCGTGTACACAATGTCCACATCGCCGCACTTGCTCGCCCTGGCCTCGTCCTCAGTCACCCACAGGAAGGCAACATGCTCATTGGGGTCCAACCTCACGTCGTAGCCCTCAACATCGACGAAAAAGAAGTACCTGGTGACGGGCAATGCGCGGCGCGTCTTGAAGGAGTAGTTCCCAACCAGCCTGCTCACGAAGCGGGCACGTAGACCCGATTCCTCCCATAGTTCCCGTACAAGACCGTGCAAGACGGTCTCATCCGTGGCGTCGACGGTGCCGCCTGGGACCTCCCAGCGTAGCGGACTCGAGTCGTGCGGTGCGCGCTGGACAAGTAAGAGCCTTTTGGCGTCATCGAATACGAAGGAGCTGGCGCAGATGCCGCCAATTGATGGACACGATTTCAGGAATGCAGCCCGGGAGACCTGAAAGTTGGCGGTGGATGGGTCCGAGGCAAATAGAGTCGGGGCGGCTGTTGGTGACGCCGAGGTTGTTGAGGACGTCAACGGAGCTGATGCCATCGTGATGATGATAACTGGTGACAATGGCGATGACTATGACGACGATGGTGATGTACAGTAGATATAAGCCCCGTTCCGAATGAGTGCGCGTGAAGAGCGTGAGGGCAAATGAAATCGGACTGAGATGCTATGAGTTCGTCGTGGCGGAGTTGTTGCTATAATAGTCTGATTAAACGGGTGCTTGGTATGACAGCTGCCATTCATGAGTAGTACAGCATCGCTTCTGTGAAACGGTCTTGTCCCGGAAAAGACTCCCTGAACGGTCAGAGTAACGAATGAAGCCTCCTGTAGCAGGGCAGCGAGGCTGACAGGTCTGATGTGCTGCGTAGATGCCATCATCAGCGTGACCTCTATTCTGTGCTATAACGTGTAGATACACACGACAGCAGGTATTGAGACATACCGACTCACAAGCGATGAATTGTCATGCCCCTCCTGTCAGTGGAAGTGAAATCATTCGCTTTGTATGTGTCGGGGGCCGCGATTCAATGAAACACAGGTACGATGTAGATAGACAACGACGGTGTCTTGAGAGAACCCCCACGACTGACCTGCCGTCGTGTACGGATCCGTACGGTGTACCGCATGTTGGAGACCCGCCAAGGCCTTGTGCTGGTTAGTTACAAGTCGCGGTGCCGCGTGACTTATATGAGTAAATACCTATGTAGGTACTTAAGCATAACCCTTGGCACGCTTACAATAATAACCGTGAGATCCCCCGTACTTAGCACACAGGAACTCACCTGATACTGTGCCATGATCCCGTGTCGCTGGCTATCTCGCACTGTATTTATAGTGATGGATTGGGTGGGCTAGATAGCAGCCCACCTTTATTAGTTCGATATTGATGAGTCTCTCAGGTTCTCTCTTTTCCCCACCCCCTTCCACACGCAAGACCTTGACACCGCCGTCTATAACAGGTCCGAATGCCCAATGCCATGTACGGAATACAACCACGAGCAATCTATGGGATCAATACATCTTGGCGTGGGTTGACTATGCTCCAAATTGTCTGGGCAGCCGTGGGCAATCTCGCCCGTCCAACCCCCCGCCAAATCCGGACGCGAGCCGTCGTCTCGACAAGTGAAGGCCAATTGCATGCCGTAGTGTAGCATCACGTGTGCACGTCCGCCGCCAACGTCTTTGCGGATGTTATCTGCATCATTTTGCATGCCGACCGCCACGGCCTCCACCTGTGCGAAGGGAGGAATGGCTGAGGCCGCGATCTGCTCTTATTGGGTCCGGGATTGCCCTCATATATACTATACCCGTAAATGGAGGCTTGGCCAGCGTCAACCAAGCCGCCGCCTGGCGAGGATCCATGTCACAAACCTCTTGCTCTGCGCGTCCGCCGTCTTGGTCATTATGCCGTAAGCCAACGGCTGAGAAGGCCAAGATCCATCCTCTCGTGACTTCTTGATATTGGCCCTAGCTAGTTTTGCTTGGAAAGGCCAACCCAGCCCGACTGTTCTGATAATTTGCTCGTCGCTCTTTTTTGCCCTTCCGCTCTCTTCCGTTCCGAATTCTGTTCTTTTGCTTCGTCGGCCCAGCAGCATCGTGCATACTCAAACTAGGAGAAAGAGAAAAAAGACAGGGTGGTTTTACGAATTTATTCGTCTTTCATACATTCATATTTCCTCTCGGGCTGAATCATATGCTGCCGGCCGGATAGAGTCTTGAAATTTTTCACACGACCATCGTTATATATGCCGTTTAAGGCATGTTACTCAGACTTCTTCCCGTTTTCTGCCTCTTCATAGCGGCGCGATGTGGCGGTGTCCTATCTGTCGAGCACCGGAATAGTCACTATGTGAAGCTACCGGTGGTTCACTCGACAGTTCAGCAGACCTTCGCCATGATATACGATGACAGGCGCGCCGACGCTACAGTACCTGTAGCCAAAAGATCCGATGTAGCCTACTTCGCCCAAAGTTCGCTTTTCCGGCTCCATTTACTGATAACAGCGTTAATGCTAATTTGTGTACAAAGTAAATATCGGCACGCCGCCGCAACTAGTTTCCGTACAGTTGGATACAGGTTCTTTTGAGCTTTGGGTGAATCCAGACTGCTCGGATCTGGCATGGTCTTCAGACATGAGGTTTTGCCAGGCCGCCGGTCATTATGACCCGTCTTCGTCCTCGAGCTCTGCTGAATTGGCAACGAGCAAGAGTCTGACATATGGTATTGGTAGCGCCAATATTCGGTATTTTACTGATACCGTCGGTCTCGCAGGAACAGGTAAGCCATGAATCCCGGACCAGTTTCTATAGCAGATACCGGCCCGCTAAATGACTGGCTGTGACTAGACGCACTCATACGAGACGTCCAATTCGGAGTCGCGTCTGACACCGTTGATGAGTTTTCTGGCATCTTGGGGATCGGTCATGGGGAAAATTTGAACATAGGTTATAAAAACGTAATCGACCAACTAGCCGACCAAGGCGTTACGAATACGAAGGCCTTCAGTCTGGCCCTGGGCAGCAAGCTCGAACAGGAAGGCGTTATCATATTTGGTGGTCTGGATACATCTAAATTCACTGGCACCCTTCAGACACAACCCATCATACCAGCCATCAACTCGCCGGACGGCGTTGCGAGATAGTAAGTACTATCCCGTTATGTACATCAACCTGAGACTCGTTGTCGTGAGCTAGCTCTGGGTAAGATTCGGAGACCGAAAGCAATATCATCGTAAATTGAGAGAATACATCGAGGTAACCGTTTACACCCATAGCTGGATCAAAATGGAATCGGTAAGCATCACCCCGCCTGATGCGACGACGAAGCAATACCCCAACCCCTCCATGGCTGTCATTATCGACAGCGGCGCTACCTTGACTCTGCTCCCAAAGAGGCTGGCAAACGCAATCGCCGCCGACTTCGGTGCGGGAGCGGCAGACGACAGCGGGCTCTATCGTGTAGATTGCCAGCTCAACAATCAACCAGGAACGCTCAACTTCGCCTTCGCCGGCGTGACTATCAGGGTTCCCTATAGGGAAGTAGTCCGAGAGGGCACCGACGACCTGTGTTATCTAGGTATCGGGTCAAGTGAAGATTTCATTCTGTTAGGAGACACGGTGCTGCGGTCTGCTTACGGTTCGTCATCCACGTTTGCCTCGCCCGGATATAGAGACTGAACTGACATCTTTGCTCTAGCCGTCTTTGATCAGACGGACAGCGCCATCCACTTGGCCCAGTACTCAAACTGCGGATCAAACGAGAAGGAAATCACAGCTAGCATGGACTGGGGTGCCGTGCAGGGCGATTGTGACCCCCCTGATTTCACCGCCGACGCCTACTTGGACCCCACGGCCCAGCCGCCGCGGGTCGGTAACGGGGCGGGCGGCAGGTCCGGGGATTCCGGCGCGTCGTGGCGGGGTGTTTGGGGTCTCGGTCCGTTGTGGATGGTTTGGGGAGCGATTTACGCGGTGGATCTTGGGGCGCGGGTTCTCCCGTAAACTGGGTTTGTTGGCCAAGGTGGGCTACTTGCTCGTCGCGTAAGGGGTGGCATTGTGAATTTTTGCGTTTAGATCATCGTGAGGATGGGTGGTTAACTTGTTACTCTGCGTACCATTCCGCGAGAAACATTTGCTTCGCTGGGGGGGGGGGGGGATTTTTCAATGCTTGTGAGGTTGAAATATATGCGTATTGCGCTATTCTCACGGTCACAACCAACCCCGTGAACAATTCTACTTGCAACCTAGCTGTTCGCAAGATGTTAACCGCGGTGGATGAGAGGTGGGTTACTCTGCGCAATACCAACTGGCCGTAGACTCGAAACCGTTGAACTAGAGGGCTGGATTCGATGTTTATGGGCGTATGGCCCATCTAATCAGATCCTACTCGTATATGATGCTGTGCATGTCCTTAAACCCACATTCAGGACTCCCCATGTGGAACGGGGACCTCAAGTGCGGCTATCTCGCGTAGTGAATAGTAGATCCGGGCAAGAAAAGACGGGGGAAATCACGGCGGCGGAAAAAGCGGAATTAAATAGTCATGGCGACGAGGTGGGAAAATAGGTCATAGCAAATCAGCTCGATTTCGAAAAAAAAAAGAAAGGCCCTTATCTCCTGAACTCCGTTCGTACTACATGCAAACGTGTATGACGCTGGACCTGACTAGATAACTACCTGACCCTGCTATCGTATAAATCTTAGGAAAGAGATATCCCGGGGAAGAGATATCCCGGAAAAAGAAACCCCAGGGAAGAAAACAACATTCCCAGCGCTTTAATCCCTGCGCTGACGCGGCCGGAAGACGCAGAAGACGACGCCGGGCTGGGCGGTGACCTGGTCGCGCATGTCGCGCCACATGGTCTGCTCGTCGTACCCTGGGGCGAAGGAGACGTCGAACTCCTTCATGATGATGGCGGCGACGAGGCGCATGGAGGCGTAGGAGAGGTTCTTGCCCGGGCAGTTCCGGGGCCCCGTGGAGAAGGGGGTGAAGGCGCGCTTGTCTTTGATCAGGTCTGGCTGGGAGTACCATCTCTCTGGGAGGAATTCTTGGGGTCTTGCCCAGGCGGATTCCACTGGTTTTGTTGTTAGGGAGTTTATTTTGGGGGGTTTTTTTTGGGGGGGGGGGGGGGGCTTACTTCTTTGCAGGACGTATTTGGGACATGTCACTTTTACCCCCGGGGGGATCATGACGTCGTCGATTAGCAGGCCGTTCGGACCCGTTATCCTGTTCACGCCGGTCATCACGGGCGGGGCGAGGCGGAGGGTCTCATTTATCACGCCGTTCAGGTGCGGGAGGTTGGCTAGGATGACCGGGTCTTTCTCGTCTATGTCGTCGACCTCGGCTTGGATCTTCTTGGCGTGCTCTGGGTATTTCGAGAGGAACCACCATAGGCCGATTAGGCCGGCGCGGGATGTGTCGCTTGGCGGTTTGTTAGTGAGGCGTCACGGTTGTTTGAGGGTCTTTTGGGAGGGGGGGATGGTGTTTGAGTTGGGAGGTGTGGCGGTTTTGGTTCGATATTGTTGAGATGTGGTCGTAGGGTGATAGGTGAGATTGAGGACTTACCTTCCTGCTACGACGGCTGTCACTGTCGTGCCGCTGAGATAGAGCTCCCTCTCCTTTTTGGACTTCGTCTTGGCTGTGTTCTCGTATTCTTCGATGAAGTATGTGGCCAAGTCCGTCTTGCCGTTGTTACCACGCTACAGAAATCTCTTCGTCAGAGGCGGATCTTCCCTTTTCTCTTTAAATGGGACAGAACTTACTTTACGACGCTCCGTCATGTGCTCGTCGCAGAAGTTGATCATGTTGTTCCAGTCCTTGATTCTCCAGAACGTGGGAAGAAGCTGGAAACCCAGGAGCGCAATCCATATGGCATCGCCGACGGGCCCGGCCAACGCCAGGGCGCGGTCCCTGTGCTCTATGCCCGGGTGCGTGATCTTGGACTTGGTGAGGTTGAAGTCCTCGCCGAAGAGAACCTCACCCATGAGATCGAAGGAGTACCAGGACATGAGCTTGTCGACGTCTATGGGGTCGGTGCCAAAGCTTCTGATGCAACGCGAGAGCGTCTGGACCAGATCTAAATTGCGCGGGTGATAGTCGTTGTTGGCTGCCGGAACGATGTGGTTAACTGAGGTGTACCGCAGGCCAACCTGGATTGAACGGGCGTCCCTCCCTCTGTGCGCATCGCACCCTGAGGATGGCTATTTCCAATGGGGGGCTATTCAACTTGGGGAAAAAGACTACCGATTTATTTCACTCACATTTGCTCGAAAAGCCCTGGTTCCAGAACTTGCGACCGGCTTTGTGCGCAAGCTTGTCGCGGGTGAAGACGGCCGAGCTCCTCGGCCAGAGGATATCGTACCAGATGTCTCTGGTGGTGTCGTTTCCGACGCCATCGAGCAGCTCAAAGGCCGCCGGTTTGAAAACCGTTATCTCATTTGGGCCTTGAATGAAAAACAAAATTGCTTGCTCAGCCTAAATGTCACGGGCTAGCCGAGATGGTGGGCTTGCTCACCTGTTCTCACGACGGAGCCGTATTTCTCGTAGATCTTCTGCTGGAACAGGTGGTTCTTCGAGTCGCGGATGTGCCACACATGCCACAACTTGGTGATGGCGGCCATCCTGGGGCCTTTAAAAGAGGAGATACGGTGGAAGTAGAGACGATATATGATCATGCTCGAGTACAAGCCGAAGAGATAGGCGGCGGCGAGGACGGCGGTGCGACCTAACGAGCCCGTAAACGTGTTGCCTTGAAGCCCCAGGTAATAGAGCACGACGCTGCCGAGGGCGAGGTGGCTGGCGATAATGCGCGGCCCGCTCAAGTGCCAGTCGCCATGTCTGAATATGCCTTGGTGCACTATGACGCCGGACGCGGCCGCCAATATAGGGAGAACAGGGCCGCCATTGACGACGGCCATGTTTGCGTTCTCCATGGACTCCCAAAGATGTTGAAGCCACTTGAGAGATTTATCGGAGTGGCGATCTAGCTAGTAGAAAGTAACAGCAACGACCGCAGCGACCGCAGCGACGAAGACAGGACCAGAATATATGGATGAACTTCCTTGTTTACGACCTTATAGCTACAGCCTTCCCCTCGATTCCTATTAGATCCACTACGTAGAATCCCCCCCATTACGTACCCTATGGTTGTCACATTTGTCAGGGACCGCTGCTGTTGAACCCTGGGCGCTTCGCAGCCGCATTCAGCAAGTGGCCCGACTTGCAGCGGCTGTTATTACCTGGTTGCATGGGTGTGCCCAAAGCGGTATACACACGATGTGCATCATTATGCCTCACATCATCCCCCTAGACCGCATCGTGGTTAGCAGCCTCGACGGATCGTCGACTTATCGCGATGCTCGCGACTAGACAGCTGTGCCGCCCCGTCCGGCACGCTGCAGTGTATAGAGATGCATCGTCTAGCTGCTGTAGTTCGCAGGCCGTGCTTCTAACGCTCGCACTTGTGATGCGCTGAAAACTTCAACATCCTGGCGCGGGATGTGCTCCACCGACCGGATTCAGAGCAAACGTCTGGTTTGGGTTTGCTGCACGTCATGCGACAGCAAAAAGAAACGAGGAGAGAGCTTGCTTACACTAGATAGATCTGACGTTATACACCTATACTGGCATAAAGGAAATCCAGGCGATTCTTTGCCATGTCGTCGCTATGTATTTCCGTCTCTGGGTGTGTTGTGTTTAGCAGGGAGATAGTCTCGCTGTCTATCTGCTACCCGCAGCGCATTTGTAAACTACCTGGTAGCCACAGTATTAGTTACCTTATGCTATCTCTCTAGTGCCCTGATCGACGCGAAGTCGCCATCCCTGACCTGGTCCTGGCTTGGCCGGGCTTGGCTTGGCGTCCGGGGAACCGTTTTTTGTGCGATTTGCGCAGGCATATCAGACCACGCCACAAGAGAGAGAGGCCTCTTCGAGGGTACCCGGCAGTTATAGAGAATCCGCCTAGGATAGATATACCTAGTCGTCGCTTGCGGGAATGGTTGCGAACAGAAGGTGGATTCAGGGTTCGGACGCTAACTAATGTACGCGGAACAGATACCTGATGCCCCGTCGGCCGCGTACGTCGCGGCGGACTTCCTCTCACCAGTTGGCTGTGAATTAGGTACTTTGTCCCCATTGTCCTCACCGCCTTGGCTATGTACCGTGATGGCGAGCCGTCTGCCAACGGCTTATTTTACTACTGTACGGCCTGTCAGAAGAGGACAATGGGAGTCCCTTTTGCGCAGCCTACAGGTACGCTAGGCGCGATGTCACGGTGAATGCGGAATGGCTGTATAACAAACATGTTGCCAGCATCGATACCACCAACGGCGAAGGGTGGAATTTCGTGGTGGTTGGATCGGTCCAAAGCTGGCGGCTTGCAGGGAGGGCAACGCGTTGGTTAGAGGCAATCGATAGTCGCATCATGCACGCCCCGTCACAATCACCATCACGTGATCCAGAACGGGTATCCCATTAGCTGGAACATACCGATACTTGCAAGTATCTTGTATAGATGCATTGATGCGTAGATGCATATATGAATACACCACATCGTGCATTTTAGGTGATCGAGTTCGATTGCGGACGTATAGCCAACTGCAGACAACCTTCGACTTGCCAACCAAATTGTTGGTCATGCGCATTCGGACCATGTACGCGGACATATGAATGTGCTGCCACAATCACATGCACGACATGACCGATCAGACAATTCGATAGCCGAGACGGGCAACGCGGGACGGAACGAATCTCGATATCGCAGGAGAAATCCCTCAGCTGACACACCCGCAGCTTTTGGCTCGCTTTTTAGAACCGAGCTGATTCAGGAGTCCTCATCGGTTCCCTCTCCTGCCGTTCTTTGCGCGATGTCGTCTAGAAGCGGTAGCCTGTGCACTGAATGACCTCCTATCTTGGACTTGGGCCTTGTGTGCCCACTCCTATCCAGGTAGTTTGACGGGAAACATGCTTCGGAATCGTGCCCGCTTCGAAACATTCTTAGTTGCCTCGACATTAGCTTTACGGCACCCGGGGGGGGGGGGAGCGTAAACTCGAGATGTTTCTCGTCGGGATCGAAACTCGAGAGGGCTCCCATCCATCAAATACGAAACGGACAGGACCCCCCAGGATGGTTTTCTCCGGCCCCCCCCCCAAACTCAAAGTGGACGCGATTATCCGCCGAGTCCCAGCTGAACGGCGTCCCAGAGTCGCAGTGCATACGATAGGGCTAAGATGGACTAATGAAAATTGCCCGGGGCTGTCCTCGCCTCTCGGTCCATTGTCCGACGGCGCGTGAGACGACGTTTAGCTCGGGCTAGCAAGTCACAGCCACGAGCTGAGGGGGAAATCAGGTGGCTATAGCCGCAGCTTCTCCAAACGCTAATTTGTTCTAGGCAAATGTCAGCGAGCCGAGATTGAATACCTAGCGCAGGTAGGCTGGCGGTTGAGAAAGGGGGCTCTGTCTCTCTGACTCGTACCCCTTGTCGTTCATCGTGGCTAGGCACGAGAACCGGACGTTGCCCAGGAAGTTGACGACTTGATAGCCGAGCCAATAGGCTTGTGGTATGTTGATACAGTCCCGTGCTATGTAATGACTTCATCCATCCGGGAGTGATAGAAACAATGGTATGAAGTGTTGTTCTTGAGCGCAAGCCCGTTCACATACACTTCAACAATTAGCTCTGTAAAGCCATTCAAACGATATCCGGTGTAGTCCATCCATACTCACTTGTATACCTAACCCAGACCTTACAAGATTCGAACGTTTTCCCAGGGAAAGTATCGTACCGAGAAGTGTCTCGTCTTCTTCGCCGTAGTAATCTACCTGGTATATATGTGCCCGCAAGCCTCCCAACCTCGAATATAGGCACTACCTAGATAGGTATATGAAAATACCAGCGCCAAGGGAAACCCAAACACAACCAGCAAATACCTGCCTACTTACCTCCTCGCCTATTTCCTTAGTATACGAGTATTCACCCAAAATCCCAAAACAAACCTCATCTCCCGAAACTCGCCACCGGCAAAGGAAGTTAATATAAAACCGACATCCGACAGACACCAGAGGCGCAACAATCCGATTGGAGCGCATAAAGCCCCAAAGCCAGGGGCCAACTCTAGGCTCAGAGCAGCCCGCACGCCAAACAGAGCCCGAGGTTGTCAACTAACGTGTTTTTAGATAGCAGACCGTCCAAAGATTGGGACCACCGGGCAGGGTAAGAGCTAGTTAAAGCCAACCGGCTAGTGTCTCTGTCTGTCTCTCTGTCTCTGTCTTTTCTACCCCCTGCCCTTCTCCGTGTTTTTTCGCCGCCCGCCCCGCAATGACAGCAGCGCGTCAACGCCCGATGCCGGCGCATATCGGCAATTCGAAAGAACGACGAAATCGAACTTCGACGGGCACAACCCAATAAGATCAAACAAGGCTCATAGCCGAGGGAATTCAAGCCCATTTCCCGGGGGAGGGAGAAAAGTCAAGTATACCTGTTTTCGCGAAACCCCGACCGCCGTAGATCCTGTTCATGAGTTTCCGGTGTTCCGCTCTACGTAATACCTATATTTGTATGTTCATGTATGAATACCTAATAACAAAGCCCAATTATTAATCCCAAATCCCACGATTTTTTCCCTCCCCAGATGAAGCGCTCGTCGACTTCGGGTGGGTCCGCGGGTAGTCCGGGTTCCCTTTACCAGTAATCCCAGGAGGGTAAGACGAGAAAGATGAGACCTTCCCGAATACGTTTGTCTTCGCGCTTCTCCCCCCCCCCCCCGGAATACAAAAAATGAACCGGGGAAAGCTCGTGTGGGGCGGAAGGGGGGGGAAACCCATCGTGATCATGGAAAAGGTCTTCCTTGAATTGAAACCGCTCCGTTCTGCTTCTGGCCCGTTTGCTTTGCTGGGGTATATAAGCGGTGGGTATGGCCCGGGTTGGCCGTCTGGTTATCATGACTTTCACTTACTCCGGGGAAAGCAAGGGAGAGGGCGAGAGCGCATTAAAAAAAAAGAAAAGAAAAAACCACTCTGAGTAAAAGAATCAGAACAGGGAGGAGAATCAGGATATATTGATAACCCTTACCCCCAATCTACGAAAGAAGACCCGTGTGTACCCTAATTCGAGCGCCGACGAGCGGAAAACCTCCTCGACAAGATGGAGCGCCTACCGGGCTTCAACGTAGCCAATATCTACGAGAAGCGCGCCCTCCTCATCGCCGTGAACTGCCTAGCCGCGCTATCGATCCTGTTCTTCGGCTACGACCAAGGTCTGCACCAGCAACCCCCCCCTTCCTATTCCCATTTCCCTCGCGGAAACCCAGGGCTGATGAATCCTTCCCAGGTGTGATGGGCGGCGTGAACAATGCGAAGGACTACATCGACCTGATGAAGATCGGCTTCGTCGACGACACCGGCACGCCGGTGATCACCAACAGCCTGCTGCAGGGCGGTATCGTCTCGGTGTACTACCTCGGCACGCTGGGGGGCTGTCTCTTTGGCGGTTGGGTCGGTGATCGCGTCGGCCGTATCAAGGCCATCGCCATAGGCGCCGCGTGGGCCGTCTTCGGCGCGTCGCTGCAGGCTTCTGCCATGAGCAGCAACTGGATGATCGGGGGTGAGTAGAGAGCGCCAACGACGTGTATTTTTTCCTCCCCGGGAAGGGAGCGCAGGTGCTGAATTTTCGGTTTAGCTAGGGCTGTTAATGGTATCGGCACGGGTATCTTGAACGCCGTTGTCCCTGTGTGGTAAGCAGGCGGATCCGAGACTAACTTTCCCCGAGCGAGCCGGAATCTAACCGTGGTTGGTTTGTGTCTAGGGCTACGGAGACGGCCGAGCATACCTCTCGGGGGCAATTCATCGCTATCGAGTTCACACTGAATATCGTCGGTGTCGTGGTGGCTTACTGGCTCGAATTCGGACTGTCTTATGGTAAGGGTCTATGCATAAACCCCCCAATATCTACTCGAGGAGATTGCTAACCGTCTGTCACGAAGTCGACGGCGGCACCACCGCGTTCCGATGGCGGTTCCCCATCGCGTTCCAGGTAAGAAACAGCGCCATTCATTTACCCTCCCGTATCCCCGAAATCGACAGCTATAGCCACGGCTAGTTCGATCGTATTCGCTCGCGCAAGTTCACTAACACAAGAATCTTCCCCCCCGAAAAGATCATCCCGCTCCTCCTCCTCTTCGCCTCAGTCTGGTTCTTCCCCGAATCGCCCCGATACCTAGTAAAAGCCGGGCGCGACGAAGAAGCGAAATACGTCCTCCGGCGGCTCCGCGGGTCGACAGGCGAAGACCTAGTCCGCGCGAACCGGGAATACGAGGAGATCCGGAACGTGATCAACATGGAGACCCACGAGTCGGCGAAGACGTCCTACTTCCACATGCTCTTCGGCATCGGGTCGGGCAACCTGCACACGGGCCGCCGCGTCCAGCTCGTCATCTGGCTGCAGATCCTGCAGGAGTGGGTCGGCATCGCCGGCGTCACCGTCTACGCGCCCACCATCTTCCGCATCGCCGGCTTCGACGCCGTCAAGTCGCAGTGGATCAGCGGCCTCAACAACATCTTCTACGCCTTCGCCACGCTCATCTGCGTCTTCACCCTCGACCGCATCGGGCGGCGCTGGACTCTGTACTGGGGTGCCGTCGGCCAGGGGCTAGCCGTAAGTTCAAATCCCGTCACCGGCATTTCACCACCAGCAGCCATCTCTCCTTTTCCCAACCTCCCCCCCCCCCCCCCCCAAAGAAACAAAACTCACGAAACTAACCCTATCCGTCTCTAGATGTTCCTAGCAGGAGCCTTCTCCCAGCTAGGAGAAAACGCAGCCAAGAACGGCGACACGGCCAAAGCAAGCTCCTACGGCGCGGCCGCCGCATCCTTCGTGTTCATCTTCACCTCCGTGTTCGGCGCGACGTGGCTGACGGTGCCGTGGCTCTACCCGGCCGAGATCTTCCCGCTGCACGTGCGGTCGCAGGGGAACGCATGGGGCGTTTTCGGCTGGAGCATCGGGAACGGGTGGCTAACGCTCCTCTGCCCGGTTCTCTTCGAGAGTAAGTAATCCGCCCCAAACTCCCCAAAAACCAAATACCGAACCACTCCCCCAAGAAGAAAACCCCCCCCCCAGGCGCGGGGGGGCGGGGCCCCCCCCGCGGCAAAAAGAAAAAAGAAAAAAAAAACATCGTCTAACACCCAACCCAGGAATCGGCGCAACAACCCTCCACATCTTCGGAATAGCAAACGTCCTAGTGATCCCCATAGTCTGGGCGCTCTACCCCGAGACGAACCAGCGGACGCTAGAGGAGATGGACCTCCTATTCGCAAGCCCGTCCCCCTGGGTCTGGGACGCCGAGAAGACGTTCGCCCGGCTCAAGGCCGAGCAGGCGGATCCGCGGCCCGCCAAGGACGACCGGTCGATCGGGCACGTCGAGAACGGGCAGACCTGAAACCCCCCCCAAAAAATGAAAAAAGAAAAGAAAAGAAAGAAAGAAAGAAAGAAAAGGGGGGAACACTTAGATCGCGTTGTCCGGAAATAATGCTCATAGATTTACGGAAACAAAAACCTAGAGACGTTTCTTGGCTAGGTACCTATGTAATACGTTACTTTAAGAACCCGTGCTTATTATCGCGTCCTTGTATATTAGATAGTTGCTTCATGCTCGCGCCTTTTAATCCGTACTAAGCACCTTGAGAATGCCATTCGGGAATCATTCGGAAGTCCTCGTGGTGGATAAGTACCCAAGTGTTCTAGCAGGCTACGGGCTGGCAGATGACAGCTTCTTGGCCAAGTAGAAGAAAATGGGTTTGTATGGGGCTAAAATCAACGAGGGAAACGTACGTGACGTCCTAGGCATGATATGTTTGAATCATTGCACGGCCTAGCTGACCAATCGTCCTTTTATAGGCTCTTAATTTTCGTGCTTTAGATGGAATAGAGGGAGTTGAGGTCAAGTCAGACGTAATGTCGGCATGCACGAACAAGATCAAGTGAAAAAAGCGAGCTGTGATATTATACTAGCAAACCACAACACGGTTATGAAAGTAGGATGGATGTGGGCTAGCTACAGAACTGCCTGGCTCTGTCTAATCCCATATGAATCCACAAGGTCGCATTCTGAAATCCGCTTTGTCCGTGCTACGCTTCATAGAGAAGCTCCGAGCAAGCGAAGGCGAGACGAGACGGCAAGCCATATCGTAAAAATTGGTAGACTGAGCGGCAAAGCTCTTCGGAAGAACCCTATTGTTGATCGTAAAGAGTCATCCCTAAACAAGCGTACTTAAATAGATGGGTGGCTTATGGAATCACTTAGTCGACCGAGCCATATAGTTCATTTTGTGCTAGTGTCACGTCTCTTCTTTTTCTTCTTTTTGGCGTCGAGACTAAGAGAAGAGTGGGGAGAACAGCGATCGTCTACGTCGCGGGTTGATTGCTGATTTTGGGCCGATGGTGCGTTTTGGGACGGCGACCCCCCGTAAGGGCCTTGGCGACGCATCAACTCTTGCAGGCTGGGCTTTGGCATACTCGCAGCGCGGGTAGCCTGAACCCCCTCCCAAGCGCGGATAGCCACCTCAATCTCCCCTAACTCTCTGATGTTCTCATTGCGGAACAATATCTGCTCATTGGGATCCAGGGACAAAATCTCTTGGTTGGTGGCGGCCTGGTGCATATTCTCATGGATGTTACCCTTTTTGATGTGAAGCAAGCCAATCTTGAGTGCGATTTCCCTATTGGACATGTTGGCAAGGTCCTCGTGGTATTTGGGCAGATCAAAGCCAAGGCCATCGGGACCCTTAATGCCCTTAATCTCTGTGTTGCTACCAGGTAGCGTGATGGGTCTCCTAGAAGGCTGGGGGCCACAAGGCCTCTGTTGAATATCATAGTTGGAGGGAGGCGGCTTGCTGGTGCTGGTGCCGACAACTTCGGCGTAATGGAAGGCCGGGACAGGGCCGCCGCCTTCGGGGCGTTTGCCGGGACCGGAGGTAGCGCCAGGGGGACCGTAATCACGGCAGTTGACCCACCCATGCTCCGTCCTGACGGCACCAGCGCCAGTATAAGGCGTAGTATACGGCTTGTAGTCGCCGTAACCGCTCATGGTGATTGCTAAAGTCTGAACAAAGTTTAACTCAGCAAAAATATGACCAGCAGAATCGAGGGTGGAGGAGTTAAGACTAGACAGTGGTGTTAGGGGTTGCACGGGGTAGATAAGGGATGGATGAGTAGTGGCATGACACATGTGAACATGCCCGACTACGGTACGCTCCACATGACGGGGAAGAAGGAAAATAAGCATAATAAGCGTAACTTACTGTTTGGCGGGAGTCGAGGTACAGTACTTAAAGAATGGTAGTGTTTAGGTGCAGAACTGGAGGCGGCGTATATCTATTCAGTCTGATGGATAAACGATAGGGGGAAAAAGAAGGGAGGCGCAGGCGCAGGTGCAAACGACAGGCGGATGGGCCGGCCGATAGGCAATCGAAGTATCGTGAATGCTAGTGAAGGACTCAAGGACTGTTACAAATATGAAGGCCGATATAAAAGATGTGTGTTGTGTGTGAGAGTCTGTCAGTGGCTGTGCCGTGTCGTGTTTATGCCACAAGATCTACCTCTATAGTTGGCGATGGTGACTCGGAGAAAAGATATGAAGAGAGGGAGAGGGAGAGGGAGGGGAGAGAGGAGGAGGAGGAAATGGATGATTGGAAGTTGCCGAGGGTGACTAAGGTCTTCTGGAGATTGGATGAAACGTGGGTAGCAGAGGGAGAGCAATGAAGCGGCCCAATGACTCTGGAGTTTGGTGTGTTGCCTCCTGGCTGCCTCACTTTTACCGAATATGCAAGGCCGGTATAAGCAGTTATCCGCGACGCTCTTCGCTCAGGTCACCTCGAGGCAGGGGCGTTCGGGGCAGGGCCTGGTCGTGATTGACTACGCGGGTCAGGCGGCACATGGCCCGAGCCCATCTCCTTGCACTACGGGAAACAGCTGCCCGACGTTCGCTCCTGTCGGCGCCAATCGCCCCGCCGGGATCCGGTTTTCGAGCCTCAACTGCGGGAAACAACGCGGGTCATCTGACAAGGCAAGGGGCTGGCACAGCAGGAACGATGAGAGCATCACAAAACACGAAAGTCACATGGACGCCAGAAACGTCATACATTCGGCCCTGGAATACCGACGGCACCCGGGGTTGGGTATGACAACCATATGCCTCAGGGGATCGATGAGCCGACAATTGATTGATTGCTCGACTGACGGCCAGCGTATGGAACCAGTCAGCTTGGTCGATCGGTGCCACTATCGATAGGTGGGTATTCATCTCTATGTTACCGGAGTAGAGCAGAGCAGTTGCTACCATAGGATATGCGCATATTGGGGATTTCCACCGGACAGGCCAAGGATATCTCGGAGCCCAAGGACTAGACAGCACCGTGCAACTCGAGCGACTGCCAGCGGTGTGTGTCTGCTGGCTGCCGGGTACCGACAAAGCATTTACAATTACGCCTTCGTCCAAGGTGCTTTGCTTCGGCTTCGGAGGAGATCCTCCAACTTGTTAAGGTGTTTAACAAGCAGACCGAAAACAATGACCAGACTCCACAGGACAAATGTTCAATTGCAATTCCCAGAGTGGTGCTCCATCACAGCTGTTACCATCGGAATGTGTAATCCTAGTGACACTAATCGTACCGTTCTCCATCGTTCAACGTGAAGTCGCCCTGCTTAGGCCAGTTGCATGCCGCCGGCGATTTGCATACGTTTCTTTCTCACAGACTGTTCATGGTGAGTGATAAGGACTTGGTGATCTCAAATGGCTTTGTGGGTTTAGAAGAGGGGATAGAGGCATTAGAAAGAGGTCGCATGAGTCCAAGACTAGCAGGTTGGACCAGAAAACCGGTATAAAATGGGGAATTCGCAGCCTCAATACTTCGTATCATCTTACTGTCAATATTAGTCATCATGAAGCAGGCTCCCCGGCCGATGTCCGTTTGCGGTCGTTCTGTTCATATTTTCATCAAGGAATATCCGCCCTGGTAAAAGTACCCACCAGTAACGGACAGGGAGAGAAGGGCCATGGGAAGATTAAGCTCAATGATAGACCAGACCCAGAGACAGCCCACGGTAGGTGAACGCTTCATGATGTACAGATAGCCGTAGGTGTTAGATATGTGGATTAGGTAGCAACCAGAGATGGTGCCTGCCAAGAGGAATATAGCTTGTCGGAGGGGCTCTTGGAATCTCAGGGGCAGACCGGGAAGCAAGACGGGCGATGAGGAATGGGGATGGAGCACGTAGAAGAAGGCAAAAAATACTATCAAGGCCAGTGTTAGTTCCGAATACACGCACATACATCATACCAAAGGCCACAAGAAGGAAGCCTTGTCCAGCGTCGCGTCTTACCAACGAAGGCTAGCAGTGCGCGTGTCACAATCTGGTGCCACAATATCTCCACGGCATACTGATGCTGCACTAGGACGTCGAGAGTGGAATGTAGCATGCCCAAGCTGACGGTCCATAGCAAGGCTTCCATGATCCTGTCGGCGGTTGGCGACAGTTTCCCCTCATCGTCATCATCACCGTCACCATCGCTGTGGCTGTTTTGTCCGGGATTGGGTCTCCGTTTGCGTCGATTGGCAGGGTGTTGATCGGCCTGGTCGAAGAGATCGCGCTCTAGGGCCAGGTCCAGCAAGGTCTTCTCGGACGGGCCGGATCGGTCAGGCTGGACAAGCTTGATTTCGGCGGCGTTTTTTCTTTCTTTTCGAGTGCGGACCATATTGATTGATGCTTGAGCGACGGGATTGTCACAGCTCTGTGTGCCAGTGGTAAACAGTATAGCTCGTGATGTGTGTAGTAGCTGTGGTGCAGGTATTATACAGGATTGCTTGGGAGGTAGCTAGAACAGTTCTCGGTTCGCTGTGTACAAAGTATCGGTTACCTCATGGGGTTAGACTACCAGGTGCTAACTATAGGTGCATGATGGATCATTTATGGGTGCCCTTAGCGGACTACTACAGGTACATGCGGGACTATTATAGGCGCATAATGTGCCGAAGACGACGTCTGAATGTGACCCAAGGCACCTACCCAGCCTTTCAGTTCGGCCGGCCACGGTAACCGGCTACCCTGCCTATCTCAATCACACCGGTAGTGGCGTATACCACTGTGTATACCGCTGTACACACAGTCTGTAGGTGAGACGGCCGTTTGATGGCCGAGAAATGCAATCGGCCGAGCGGCGGGACCACGTAATGCATCTTCCATACCCTTCCATACCGTCGCTACCCGCTAGATAGATACGATGCGCTATCTACGGCGACATTATCTCCGTTTGTGCATCAGCCAGCAAAACTAATGGGTTGGGCCCTAGATTGGCTACCCGAGATCGTGTAGACCGCACTTCCCACCGTCCGGCCTCGCTCTCAAATCAACTTCTCTCTCTCTCGTCTCTCTCTCTTATCTCTCGCCTCGCCTCGCCTCGTCTCGCTCAACGCTTAACTAATCGCCTCTAGTTGCTCAGAATAAGTCCCTACCTAGCAATTATCTGGTTGCCATTTCTCTTCTGCCTAGATCTGCTCTGCTCTGCTCTGCTCTGCTCTGCTCTGCTCTGCTTCTACCAGCCTCTTGCTACTCCAACGACAGCCGCTCCGTAATCATTCCCCCCCAATCGGGAGAAGGGGTAGGAGGCTCTGCTTGTTTTCTACCCCTTCGGTATCTCGTACAAAACTTTGCACACCCCATTGGCGAACGTCTACTCTGTCCGTGACCGTCACCACCGCCGAATTAAGAGCGGTGAGGGGCTGATACCTAATATCGCCGCGATCCTACGGCCTCGGGCGTAGTTCCCACCGTTGCCGTCGCTTAGTTTGAGCCGCATCTAGTGATTTTCTTTCTTGGTCCTGAGGGATACGGTCTACCATGGATCGCCTCCCCAACAATTTCCTTGCCATTGCCGGCATTCCGGCCGCCGTCCTGGTCGCGCTGCCCCTCCTCTACACCTACACGAGCTCAAATGTCCAGGCACGATTTCCTACAATGCGCAACAAGAAAGTATGTCTCCTCATTGCCCACCCGGACGACGAGGCCATGTTCTTTGCGCCCACCGTGCTGGCTTTGACGCGACCCGGCACGGGGAATCACGTTAAGATATTGTGCCTGAGCACGGGAAATGCGGATGGCCTAGGCGAGACGCGCCGCCGCGAGCTGGTCAAGAGCGCAATGCTTCTGGGTCTTCGGCGGGAGGACGACATCTTTGTCGTTGACAGCCCGTGAGTGTTTTCATACTTCAAGTTCTGAGTGCCCTTCAGCCTCCCCACCGACGGTCAAGGCACCGTATGTTCGTCACGCGACCAACAAGGGAGCTTCACGTACCACTGCCCCAAACCCAGAAAACATGAACAAAAGCCGCGCAATACTTGACGTCTATAAAATACTGACCACATACACGCAATGTAGAGACTTCCCCGACTCCATGACTACCACCTGGGACACGGATCGCATATCTTCACTTCTCTGTAGTGCATTCGCCCCGCACATCGCCAATTCCTCGAAGTTGGCCCTCCGAGACGAATCTCCCCCGGCCGCGATCGACGCCCTCATAACATTCGATAATTCGGGCGTATCCTCGCACCCAAACCACATCTCCCTATACCACGGCGCGCGATCCTTCATCTCGACGCTCCTGCAGAAAGGAAAGCCGGGACGCCCGTCGCCCGTAGATCTTTACACGCTCACCTCAGTCGGATTTCTACGGAAATACGTAGGCTGCTTCGACGCATTCGCCACCATGCTAGCCGTGCTCTTCCGCGGCAAGAAGGCCCGCCAACAGAGCGACAAGGGCAACCCGGGCACGCTGCTGAGCATGAACAGCCTGTTCGGCGCCGGCGGCGAGAGCTTCGGGCTTGCCCGCCGCGCCATGACGGACGCGCACAAGAGCCAGATGGTGTGGTTCCGCTGGGGCTGGATATTCCTAAGCCGGTACATGTTCATCAACGACCTGCAGCTCGAACACGTCGAGACACAACCCGCCACGGGATCTTAGATAATAACGGCCGCGAAAGACGGGAAAAAAAGTGAAGCCGGGCGTAAAGAGTCAAACTCCACCTCGCTACCGCCTACGCATAACCTGCCGGCTCCAACCCTTTCTCGCGGCGCAAACAAACTGGGCAGACCTTGCCACATCTGTACTGTACATATAAAGGCGGGAAAGGAAAAAGGGGGGGGAAGAAAAAAAAGACTCTCGGGCTGGCTACTATGCCACAACATAAAAAAGCTTTATCGTAATCAGGCTTGTAGTTTTAACCCCCCCCCGAACCCAAATCTAGAAAGGAAGAGAAAGAGAGAAAAAAAAAAAGAGAAAAGAAGACGAGGCTACAAAAAAAAGGACAGAAAAAACAAACCAGCTCATATATTTAGGTTTATAGAAGACAATCTCAATATATACCGAAATTTTCCAAAAAAATTTATCAATGGTATGGAATGGTTGCGATGCTGATGCTGATGCTAGTGCTACTGCTACTGCTACTACTGAAACCTTTGATCGATCTCGTTTTTGCGCTGGGGGTGATGTGATGTGAGGGTAATAAGAATGATAATACCCCAGAAAGAAACCTTAAATCCCACGCCACGCTCACATGTCATCCATCTCATCCCACTCCAGATCAGCCCAGTTCTGAAACGGGCTCTCGAAGACATCCCTGTGCGGCGCGAGGAGGTTGAGCGGGTTGTGGAGCATCCCCGGTTTATAATCCGCGAGGGAGTGACTGGAGAGCACGGCGACCTTGTGCTGGCGCTGGTGGAGGCGCGCCCATTTGCGGCGGTCGTTCTTCATCGGGATGACCTGGTCGATGACGCCGTCGTCGAGGAAGGTGAAGGTCTCGAGGGCCGGGTCGACGAGGGAGACGCGGCCCGTCGGCGTCGCGTAGCGGATCGGGTTCTTGAGGAACGGGCGGAACTCGCGGACGAAGTCTGGGATGAGCGGGTCCGGCACGGGGCTGGTGTAGGAGAACTTCAGGTCCTTGAGGAACGCGCGGGACCAGTCCGCGATGTCGTACCACATGCGCTGCTTCTTGAAGCGCGCGCGCTCGAAGCGGAGGATGGCGGCGCTCGAGCTGATCTTGTCGCGCAGGTGCTGCGCGTATTCGAACGCCGCCGCCTCGTGTTCCCGGCATTGCTCGTCGTATAGCGCCACGGCCGCCCGCATGTGCGACAGAATTTCTGATTTCTGGCCGTAGGCGCGCCGGCCGATGAGGCTTCGGATGATTATATTGTACTGTCTGAAGTTGGGGACTACGTTGTACGGAGGGCCGACCATGGCATTCCAAATCAGCTCCACGGCCTGGGGACTTGGAACCTTGTCGGGCCAATCGGCTGTTTTCCACGCGGTAGATGCTGGCGGCGTGCTCATGATGTACGTCCATTCCAGAATATCCTGCCAGACGTCGGTGGGTATGGGGATATTGTACGTGTTGGACAAGTATTCAACGAGTCGCAGGGCCGTGCTAATCTCTGCGTTGGAGCCGTATACTTCCACGACGGCTCGCATGAGGCGCACCGTAGGTCGAATCCGAGGAGTACCTATGCTGAAATTATTACCCAAGGCCGCGTTCTCAGCCCTGGTCCACTGAGGCCAGCGATGTGGCGTCCTCACTCCAAAATATTTTGTCAAGATCTCAGTACCAATTAGGCGTAATGAGCCAGAGCGGCCTATAGCAACCATAAGGGTACATAGGAGACTCTCGTCCATGCGAAAGCGGCGCCCTATTGTAACGGTCCTGAATAGCTTCAACGCAGGAGTCGAGCCTCGAAGCAGTCTCATCAACTCTTCCACGTGGTCGACCTCTTTGTTCAGGCCAAGCCGCCGCTTTGTCCCCCGAAGCACTAGACGTAAGGTGTCCAGGCGCATATTTTTTTTCCGGCTCAATCTCAAACGAGACCGATGCAAGTTTCGCGGCGTGACCATCCTAGTAGTCTTCTGGTAGCCGCAGTATAAGGGCTCGGTTAAGAACCGCGCCTTGATAAACTCGGTATAGACCTCAGTATTTTGCCATGTGGCGGGCGGTCTGGTAATCATTTGTTCCCAAATAGTCTTCGCACCCCTGATATCAGAACAGGCACCGGCGCAGCGGATTAGCGAGATGTACTCCTCCATATTCAAGGGGTAACCAGCGGCGCTCAAGGCGTTCATAAGCATCAGAAGGCGACTTAACAAACGTATGTAGAGTTTCCGCACGCCCCACTCATCGACGCTCGAGTCCATATTAAGCATTTTGATCATACCCATTGGCGTATGGGAGTCGTCAATAGGGTCGCAATCCCGAGCAACACGTAGGGGATCGAGAGCGCGAAAGAACTCGGTGAATGTCGTACGTGGAAGTCGTTCGACAAGACCCTGGAGCTCTTCTCGGCCCATACGCTCGATCGCCGTTAATTGAATCAAGACCTCACGGGTATCTCCCTCCTGCATTGCCAATAGAGCCCTCCGAATCGGATCCGCGAGGTCGTTGCTGGCATCATAATCGGTCCCGGTAACACCACTCATCGAACCGGAATTGACGCCTGGGTCATTGAGGGCATGCGTGCCGGAGACATGGTGTTGATTAAACGGTTTGGCGCCAGCAGCGCTACTCGCAGCCGAGCGAGCGAGTAATGCTTGGACATGGGCGAAGGCATCGTCAGACAAGTGTGATGACGAGGACTCAGTCATAGCGTAGCGTAGCCCAGAAATGCCATTGAAATTCTGGAAGTGTCTGCTATGGCAGCTAATCGCGTTGATGGCGCGCGGGGCAGAGAGAAGCTTCGCATAGGCGATTGGTGGGCGGGGTGCCTCTCGAGAATGGAAGCATCGTCGAAGCCGCAGGCTCAGGATGCTCGACGACGTTCCTTTGGGGGCCCGTTGAGGCAAGGCATGACAGCCGTGATACTCGGCCGCTGCGATAGCCGAAAACATGAGGAGATGTTCCTTTGCGTGAGATCATGGCCAATGGTACCAGGGAGGTAGGTACTTGGAGGTACTCGGGGAGCTGGCACGGGGAGCTGGCACGGGGAGCTGGCACGGAGCTGGCAGGTAACGTCGCCAGAACCGGGGGAGCTGGGGATTTACGTAATGACGTGCTTACTGTACCAACGTCATGCCGATCCCAATCCCTGCCCACGGCATTTTCCCATACAAACTTGAAATGGCGTAGCTGGTATCTTCACCACCTTCGGAATCTCGTCTACGAAGTCTTCCACCGTAAACGCCATTTTGCGTGGGGAAATGTGGTGACGCGCTTGGTATGGAAACGGGATTGGTGAGGATGACGCTGCCGGGCGCCCCATGGGTACGGGTATACTGATCCAGTGATGATTACGTAATTTGCATAAAAAGTAGTTGTGCACACTATTAATTGCATAATGCTGCACCCGAGAGCATCTGTCGGCACCTGGATTTGAGCCACACTGACAGTCTTGCCAGGTGGTCATAGCTTCTGCCTGATCGCTAAATTCGTCTCCACAGGGCGTCTTGCAAGCAACGCGGGAGGATTAGCTCATGACATGCTCAGGACAACCACCTCTAATACGGACATATATGATCCCGAATCCAACGAAAGCACACCGGCGCATGCCATAATAGCCCCTCTTATTCTAAACAGAGGTTCCAACTGGGAATTCATATCGTCATCATGGCTGAAGTCGAAGAGGGTCCAACCGGCTCTGTGTCGGAGCCCCTCGACCTGGTGCGTCTCCTGCTCGACGAGGTCGTGTTTGTAAAGCTCCGCGGCGATCGAGAATTAAAGGGCCGTTTATACGTACGCTCATTTATCCCACCTCACTGCTGAACATTATCTTTACTAAGCGAACTTGTAGGCCTACGACAGCCACATGAACCTGGTATTAGGTGACGTGGTGGAAACCATTTACATCATTGACGAGGAAGACGGCGAAGAAGACATCAAGGTGAATGCTCATCCTGGCTTTCCGTTCCGTCGCACATACTCACGACAGGAATAGACTACTACCAAAAAATCCGAAATGCTGTTTGTTAGAGGTAGGCGGTCGAGCGCCCTATGACCCTGCATCGTTGGCCGGCTAACCCTCCATTTTAGGCGACAGTGTCGTCCTGGTCTCCCCTGAGAATTCATCATGATCCACCGGCATGGCAATTACATGCGCCGATGCTAGGTATACGTTTAGTATGATGAGGAGCACCGTGACGACCTCTCATTCACTTCCACCCTTCTCGAGGGTGTGCTGGGTCCCGCGTAAGAAGGATATGTTGAGATTTCAAACCGACAGGATAATCCCCTCTATCTGGCGACTATGGAGTTCAATTTCATGGTGATGCGGGCCCGGGAGACAGGCCGCTTCGAGCCGTACCCGTTTCGCTACCTACAGAAGCCCCTTACTGTGGTGTGGGCGCGAGCAGACAGATAGCAGAATGAAATATAGATAAAGCTCGAGTCCCCATACCTAGTGTGTTTCTTACAAGTGACTCTTCAATTCAAATGTCGCTATGGTATGTCTTGCGTTAGGTATAGGTTGTCTGGCGCCACTTCAGTCATTCCGGCGTGTTCTATGCTGAACAATATCAAGATATTTGATAGAGCACCGCTGCATTGCAAGACCACAGGTAGCAGTTGGCTCTATTATGAAACTGTGGCCCTGTACCAATCCCCGTCGTATGACTGCCCGAGGATACTCGTCTAATATCTATCACTCACATCCCTGAAGAAAGGGACTTGGGCGCAAAATGTCTAGACGACAGAGCAGGTGCATAGATTTAAGAGCGTGTTCAGTTTCTGCTGCGAAATTTTCATTGTCGGGACTCTCCAGCCCTTGTCATAGAGTTTTCACCACGGAATCCTCCCTCCGGAAATCATCAACTCGATATATCGGAGCCTTGAGGATAGCGCCCCCTCACCGAATCTGTAGATATATAGCCGACCACATTGCCCACGTCTCCATGACGGGACTCGTCCCCAAAGAACCGAACCAACATCAAGTTCCAATAACTCAAGACGGCCATTGAACCGTCAGTTGCCTCCAAGACTTCCAAGAATTAGCCCAAGCTCCCATAGACGTAAACAGGAACAGGGCAGCGCACTCGAATATCTCTTACATGCTTACTATTACGAACTACGACCATAAGAACAAGACTCCGCGTATATCCAGCATACCGCCCCAAAGAGACAGTCCAACAAATACCCCCAAGCATTCTCTCCGAAACAGTTATCTATACAATCCCATAAAGAATCCCCCCCCAAAAAGTCAAAAGAAACCCAAGCACGGCCTCAACGTCCAGAGAAAATCAAAAACAAAATAGTATCGAATAAACCCGTAAGCCGTAACCAAGCCAAAGCCAAGCAGCAAAGCCAAAACAACAAACACGGTATACCCTACGTACCCCCCCGACTCGCAAAAGGAGGCACAACAACCCTAAAAATAGCACCAGGAATCACCCGTCCTCAAGATCCCGCTTACGCGGGAATCCCCAGGGAACCTGACTCTCTAGATAATATTAATATGTACCCAGAACAAACCCCCACGCCAGAGGGAGGAAAAAAACCAAAAAGAAACGCCCACCCAGAAAAGCAATCACAGCGACATAACCCCCATGAACATTGGCAACCCCATTACCATCGACAACCCCCACACGAAGACCAGACAAGCCCAACCGCAAGCAGCGGAACCACAGAGAGCTGAGGGGAGACAACTTCGGGTATAACGTAGATGCTCTCTAACGTAGATACGCCCCACGAATCCACGCTTAGGGGGATTCTAATTCCACGATAACCGCGGGCAAGGTATCACGCCCAAGTCCTAGTCCCATGTCCCACCTCAAACCCCCGGCCAAAGACCAACACAACACAACACAACACAACACAACACAACACAACACAGTAGGTATCCAGTATCCAGTATCTAGTATCCAGTATCCAGTATCCAGTATCCAGTATCCAGTATCCAGTATCCAGTATCCAGTATCCAGTATCCAGTATCCAGTATCCAGTATCTAGTATCCAGTATCCAGTATCCAGTATCCAGTATCCAGTATCCATCCAGTATCCATCCAGTACCCACCCAGAAGAGAAAGAGCAAGCCAGAAAGATTCAAACCAAAAACAATAACAAGAAATAACACAAACTAGAATCGTATCACGGAACGACAGCGTAACGACCTACCGGCATAAACCCCCAGCGCAACCTCCCAGCACGACCTCTCAGCGCAACCTCCCAGCAAGCCAACAAGCGACAGCGCGAGAACCGACAAAAGCTTACAAGATATACAGGGCCAAAGGGATTAGATACGTCCGTATCTAGAAGTAGAGATGCAGAGATGTTGAAACGCTGAAATGCTGAAATGCCGAAGTGGAGGTGAAGGTAAAGTGAAGGTGAAAGGAAGGGGAAGAGGAAGCGTACTCAGAAGAATGTTAGGAAGAAGGTTGGGAAGAAAAGAAAACGAAAACGAAAACGAAAAGGGAAAAGGGAAAGGGAAAGGGAAAGATGGAAAGGAGACGAGTAGTTCGACGCGAGGTAGATAGTAGAAAACCAAAACCAACCCGAAAGAAAAATCAAAACCCCAACCCAGTAAAAAGAAAAAGAATCTACAAATCCCCAAAATAAACCAAAGCTCAAGCAACAAGTAAAACCAAACAGTAAAAATCTCAATCTCAATCTCTCTCTCTCTCACACACACACTCACACACACGTACGCAAACCAACCCCCAAATCGTTTTGAATAATATCATATTTCATTTCCTATGTACTTCCATCCCCCCATCCATCCCTCCCATCCATCCCATCCATCCATCCATCCGGCCAAGCCAAGCCAGATAAAACACCAAGGTATCAAACAGAGTGAAACAAAAAGACAAAAGAACCAACCCCCCCAACAATTGCCCAGTCCCGCCTCGCTGGTCCCTTCATCCATAGACCATCCGTCCCGGCAAAGAACGCCCTCCCGGCTATGCAAAAACACAAAAACCCCTCCCAGACGACACAGATCCATAGTTTCATATTTCCTCTGCTCCTGCGCTTGGCGATCCAGATAACCGTCGTGGGTAGGCAGTAAGCGAGCAAGCCGATATGTATCCGTGTTCGCCGATTCGAGTGCTTGTATCGTTGCCAGGGCTCAGGGCGGGAACGATGCGAGAATAAGCGATGCTAGGGGGCGTACGGGGGTGAACGTTCTCAAGAGCGCGGACGGAACCCGGCCAGACCGGGCCCTTTCGTCAGGGAGCGCTAAGGCCGAGATTTCAAAACCGGCCAAGATATGTAATCACGATCTATACAGCGTGGCGATGGAAAATTCCGGTGGGGTCGTACATAAAAATTTCGTACGTTGTTTTCATTAGGTATAGGGATGGGGGTATCATTATTACGCCCATATCGCCAGGACGGCCATGAGGGCAGAGCCGAGGGCTACCCAGAATAGAGCGAAAAGTTGAACCTTAAGGCCAGCTTCGCGCATGTGAGGGTTAAACATGAATTCGTGCGCCAGTAGTTCGACGAGACCTGTGTAGATGAGGATACCGGCGCTGATGGAGTCGAATACACCGTTGATGAGTAGCGCGCTGGAGCTCCCAGGCTGTAGAGTTGTACTGATACCAAGGCCGACAGCGATGGAGATAGGCGTGCTCAGAGCGTAGCCGAAACCTAATAGATACGGCAACCAGGCCTTAGACTCGGGCCACTTGGCAATGGCAAGTCGAGAACCAAGACCGAGACCCTCGAACGTCTGGTGAAATACGAGGACGACGTAGAGAACGTTAAACTCACTGCCGGCGACGGCAAGTGTCAATCCAATGAAAATACTGTGGAAGACGACACCAAACTCGAGGATGAATATCGCCGTCAATTGCGCAGCAATCTCGTCATGTTCGACCGCATGGTCACGGTGGTGGGCCAAGTGGTCCTGACCGCCAGGCGGGTAGCTCACTTCATCCGGGATCCCAGCAGGGTAGAAATTGTCTCTTGCATCCGCACTCACCGAACCCGCGCTGCCTTCCCCGCTCGAGCTCGGCTTCGCTTCGATGTCGTGACGATGAGGTCTCGCCGGCAGTGGCGCCGCTTCCGGCTTGGGGCCGTCGTGATCATGGCCGAAGATATCGAATCGGCTGACTATGAGTTCGAGGGTAAACATGACAAGAACAGTGATGAGACATATGGCCGCCGCGAAGTCGTAATTCCGGATCGGCCCGTCAGGGAGACAAGGACTGTTCAATGCTTCGAAGGCCGGGGCCAGGAGATGGAGGAAGGCCGTTGCCACGATGACACCAGAACCGAAGTGTTTCGCAATGAAGAATGGTGTGCCATTCACCTTCAGCTTGGTCCTGCGGGCTAATATGACGGGTACCACGGCACCCAAAAAGGAACCAAGTAAGATGACGAAGATCGAGGATATGCGCAACCCTAACCGACCGTCATATCCATTGCCGTTGTCACAGTCGACAACCACGGAACGGCCACCATCATCTCGTAGCGTAAGGATAGAGCCCACCGCTGCCGGCGCTATGTCCATGGTGGCTGTGGTATGGGAAACTGGAAACTGGAAACTGGATACTGATAGTAATAGGATACCGAACCCCTCGTAACCAAAGTCGACGCAGTATTTCTGAATGGAAACTGCCGTCGATATTAGGTTACAGGGCGAAGCCAGCTACTAGGACTCAGAGTTGTCTTGCGTTGACCAAGACTCAGTAGGCGGCAATAGTAAAAGTGTGAGATGAGTTGCAATGGGGATAGGTCCCGATTGCGCCGGCGGCTAGTCTAACTCTGCGAACCACACAGGAGAAGTCGTGGCCTGCTTGGATAACGGCGAGAAAGACAGTAAAGATGGCTTGTCCTATGCGAAGGTATTAATATAATGTGTGAAAATGGTCGACACATAAATAGCAACCAAAGCCTAAGCCGAGACAGGAATAAGAGCAAAACGGGGCTATGGGGCCCTGGGGAGACAGTTTACATAGATGCTATGCCGGGTATAATGGCTTTATTGTATAAGTGCCCCGAGAATGAAACAACCAGACCAGTAGTAAGAAAAGGGGGGGAAAAAGAAAAAAGAAACAGGGAGAAAATAAAACAATATATAGGTCCATTAAGACCCTGGCTTCTACTGGGCCACAAAGGCAGGTGTTCGATCCCACCAAAGAGGGACGTTTCCACCGACATTCCATTACACCAGGGCGGGAAGCGCGGGGTGGGGAAGAAGGAGAGGGAAGAGAAGCGCGGCAACCTTACCTCGTAGGCCTTGGACAGGGCAATTTGCAGGAGAGGCTGAACCAACCGGATATGGATATTATCGAACACAGCACAGCAAAGCAGCGGAGGCAGAGCTGGAACACTCACTTACAGCTGTCCCACGGGTTATATAGGATAGAAGAAAGGGACGAGACATAACTTGAGAGGAAGAAAGGCTGATCTAGGGCAGAGAGAAGAGGTTTCGAGGGGGGAACCTTGATGGTGGGAGACCCGCTAAGGATTGCGCGTGGAAGAGATGGAAGTACCTCGAGGAGAGCGAGAGGGTAGCCCATCCCGGAGCGGGGGGGGATAAGGGCATGATACCCATATACAGCGCTAAGAAGGGACGAGCGAGGATGGAATAGGTAGTAGATACGGTAGTAGGCAACTACGATTAGGTACTTATTGGACCGTTAGGGCCGTCTACAGAACTACCTTAACCTCTACAGCGCTGCCGTGCAGTACACGGCCCAGTATAAGCCAGTATCAGCCAGTATCAGCCAGTAGACGTATAGGGAGAGTCGCAGCCGGGGACTGCCCCAGAGCGCGAGTGCGCCTACGGCATGGAGCCAGTAAGCAGTGCGACGTCGAACAGGGAAAGAAAGGGTTTTGCATGTGCTGGAAGGCACGTGGGAATGCGACCGCCGGAAAACACTAATGGCCATCAAGGTTCTCGGAGCGCTCCACAAATGCTATCCCGGAACAACGTATCCCACCCCCTTTCGGCCCCACGTCGGCTTCGGCCACCTTTTCCCAGCCGTCGCATCGTCAACCCAGACGAGCGGGACTCGCAACACTTCTACGAATCTGAGGCCTATCTGTTCGTACCTGGCGATCGGGCCCCCTTTTTCTCCTGTGAATCTCATGAGTATACTCAGACGGGCATTTGACCACAGTTACAAAGAACCCAGGGAATATATTCAAGGCCACGGTCTGTACACGTTCCCCGGTTTATTACTAATATGCGGTAACGCGGCCAGGCATGCTAAATTCACAGTGGTGAAGTCATGGACAAATCGCGATTACTCAAGGAACCTAAGTGGGGGGTCGACAGAGGGTGTACCCTAACCGCCCGCGATGAACGTGTACTTAGTACAAAAAAGGTGCGCTTACGCGGATCTGTGTCTACTCCGTACAACTCATGGCCCACCGACGTACCCGCTACAGCGCTGCGATGCCAAAGTCCTGCGCAGCCAAGGCGAAGATTTGTGTTTACTAGCCCGGCTGCCCCATGGCGGGTATGTAATCACTGCTACGTACCGTCTGTGGTCATCCCTACTTTACGTTTCTTCACAGCCGTTCTCAAGCCACGCTCAGCGGCACTTATAAGACATTGATCAGGCCAGATTACTTTCATCGTGCAGTACCTCCCCAGTCTCGCCGGAGTGAAGCCGTCCAAGTTTCGAATGAGTGAAAAAAAAAAGAAAGTTGGCACAACGAGTAAAAGAATCGAAGAAACCGATGAGAGTTCGAGCAAAGCAAAGCAGGTAGCGTGAGCATAACCCCGCAAAGGAAACCAGCGGGATGTGCGTAGTGCGCGCAAGATCCAAATCTCAGCCTGCGCAGAACATTCAGACCGCACATCCGCGCCATCCGAGTACCCTCAACCACCCCAAAGTACCTCCAAACAAAAAGAAGCAGACGAGGGTACATAAAAAAACCGGGGGCGCTGGAACCCGAGCCATCAAGGTCCTCATCGCAGAAATAGGTAAGAGAGAAAAAAAACAAGGGAAACCCACACCCCTCCGAACCACAGCCCAACTACGAAGTAACCTAGTGTAGATACATACAGCCAACCCCTCCCCGCGAGAGGAAGGGGAGAAGGAGAGAAAAAAAACAACTTCATACCTACATAATGGTTGCGCGACCATCCAGGCCCCAAGCCGATGTAATCGTTCTGTAACGCGTCCCGCCTAGCAAACGTTGCTAGATTCCCTAGCCCCGGGCCCGGGGCCCATCGCGTTCGAATTTCTCCCCGGGGGCAACTTTGGGTAACGTATGTTAAACATGGGAAATCTTCGTACCGCAAATCTGGGTTTCGCTAGAAGCCGACGACGTAGATACGGGGTGTATGACGGGGTGAACCCTTATGTGGCCGGCCACCCACAGGGTTGGGCCAACGCCCCCAAAAAGGTCGTAAGGGCCCCCCCCTTGTCCCGCTTGATTGTTTTCGACCGGGTTTTTTTTTTTTTTGCGTTGGCCGAGCTGGCGTGCGGGCGGGTCGAGCAAAGAAAAGGGTTGGTATTAAATTCCATTATGTAAATCGCTGCGCTGTGTGTTTTTTTCCGCACAGCTGTGGCTAAGGTTAGATAACAAGCTCACGGTAGCGTTACCCTGGGGGCTCTATCTAGTCCATCCAACTCAACCTTCCCTCTCCCCCCTCCCTTGCTTTACTTTGTCCACTTGTCGAGCCGTGTTAACCGGGTGTCCATGCTTGGTTGCCTCGAAACCTACGCTGTTAGGTCCAAACGGGTTCCTGATGATCCTGTTGTAATATAAAGGGTAGGATACTACAATGTAAACTTTCACGCCGAGCAGCTTACGTTCTAGAGTTCAATAGAATGGATACGTCGTAGAATCCGGCGTGGCACAGACCCGGATGATTTACGATGCGAGGAACGGCTATGTAACCGTGGTCTTATCACCAGCTCTAACAGCCAGGGCTAAATGTCTATATATAGGCAGATTACACTAGATGGACAGCATCTTCCGGTTGGTGTACGCGATTGATGCCAGATCTGACGGCTTGAGCCCCAGGACCGTGGCCGGGATACAACACACCCAATCCCGGCTTTCCGCTCAGATGCACTGGGACAAGTAGATAGTGTCGCTTTGGGATGCCTGGAAATGGAAAGCAAGAGACGAGGCGTTCAATCAAAGACTAGGTAGGTCGTTTCGGGACCTGATGGTTTCCCCGTCTTACCCTTCCACCCCTCCCTAGACGGTGAGAGCCAAGCCATCGGTACTCCCTGTCGGAGACCCAACGCTTCGTCATTTGGAATACCGCCCACCTTATGCAGATCAAGCGGCTGGGCGACGCTATCCCAAGCCACCATTCCGCAGTTAGAAAACAATCCCGACTGTAGTGTAGTCTGGTTAATCGCTAGCTACATCACGAGACGGGCAGGGATGCCGCTTGTTAACTGGAAACACCAATACCACCCAGCGTCCCCGTGTCGTGGGCGCGAGCCTTGTGAAAATATACAGTGTGTGCCTGGTTGTGAAGATTCCCGTTGGGACTCGGATCACACTCGACATTCGGAGTCATTGCCTATTGTGTATGTCATTAGCCGCGACCGGCCGCGATCCTTCGAGCCTGTGCAGCTCCGGGCCTTGAGCCTCGGAGCCTCGAGCTACCAAGTAGCTTAGGTAGCTGTGAGAAAGCAATGGCTAATAATGATGCCCGGTGATGTAGACATTCGAAAACGGCAGCGTCAAATCGGCCTATCAAGGTCCCCAGACATAATCAGCAGGCCCTATCAAGGTTCTCGATCGTATTCCGGAGGCCCGAGCAATTTAACAGACCCACGTACTTTGCCTGGCTAATATGAGGTCTTGCCGTGGAGTGTCGGGATGGCTTTCCCGAACCAGTCGTTGACAGCTTAGCATATAGGTATGGGATGACATTCATCAGGAAGAAAACTGAATTTCGAGACCAAGTGTACGGAATGGCGAGTCAGGCCTGCGCAAATCAATCCCGCTGCCAAGGCTGAAAAGCAGCGACTTGACCCTTCCTTCCCAAAGGAGTCCCATTCGCCAATTGTGATCGAGCCGAGCCTTCAACACCCCTGAATACGTATCTTCCTCGTCCTCGCCCTCGTTGTTCTGTCGCCAGTCTAACTTGGCCCGAAATGTGCGCTGCTTTTTCGCCTGTTCCGAACCTACGTCGGGCGCTGGTGCCAGCAGGAGCTCTGGAGTATCGATTTGTGGTAGGGGATCGTCCATCCGCCACTCCATCTTTGCCTGGAAGCTTCTCTGCGGGAGAGCATGGCTTACTAGCATGCCGGGCTTGTCGTTATTTGCGTCGCCGGCGGTATCCGCGTCGACGGTCCAGGCCGCTCGCTTCCTCCACAGCTCCATCCCAACAGACCAGGAACTCTCGTAGCTGTACACGTTAAAGTCCAATTTCGTGGCCAGCGAGCAGTAGCGGCCAGCCATGACGGCGTATGTCCAGCTCAATGTGCCCATCAGGGGGTTGACGGTCATGGTAGCCGTGAAGGGAGCGCCCTTATGAGAAGGCAGCGTGGCGAACCGTGTGCCGACACTCATGCCCCCGGATTTGTTCAGCGTCCCGTAATATAGTTCGCCGCCGGCACTGAAGCGGCCGTAGATGCGTTCTCTTTCCGACCCATTGGTCCCGTTCGCGGCGTCTGGCGAGTTGTTAGGGGAGGCCGAGCCGGACACGTCACCCCCAAAATTGTAGAGGCCTCGGATACCCAACAGACCGCCGTCCGTCGATGCCAGCCCTTCAACACCATAGCGTCCCTCGTCATATTGTACCATGCCCAGGACGGTGCCCCCATTTCGCAAATTCTGATTAGAGACGGCGCTCACCTGCATCTGCAGCGTCGGCGATATCCGCTGAACCACGAGGGACTCCAGCATGGACATGGGGAGATACAACCTCCCGTAGCATAGTACATCCTGGCGAGCACCCTTTATTCTGTTCCGGGGCTCGAGCTCGGCCAATGGCAAGTAGCTTTGTAGTAACTCGGGTAATGATATTTTTTCGCTCTGAGCAACGGCGTGGTAGTCGAGGGGGACGGTGGAGTATAAGTAGGAGATGGAACCGTCAACGACACCGACAGTGCCCAGCTGGTAGGCGGTTGCGAAGTGAGGGGTAGCAAGCGACGAGAGGGTCAGGCGCAAGCCACGCGGCGTAGCAAAGTGAAGCAACGCGTCGGATGTCGCATTCAGAGTGGAATATGAATTGTCGCGGTTCCAGCCCGTGGCGCCATAGAACGCGCTCTGAATGTAGTCCATGAACTCGCGCATCTTGTCCTATTGTTCCCTGGGGCGAGAAGAGGGCGAAGACAAGACCGGCCTCAGTGACGGTGACGGTGACGGCGACGACGGGAGGACGGAGGCTGGGGAGGGGGGTGGTACTACCGCCTATGGACACTTATTAGATCACATACTGGAAAGATACGAGGGAAGGTCGATGAGGCTATACCTAGCAGTATCAGACGCCCCGGGCCATACCTACATAACAGAAGATGAAGCTACTCGCCAAGACCCCGAGTCGGTTTTTGGCTACCTGAGAATTTCTGGTGCAAGCCTATTACAGTTAGCCAAGACTTTCTAGTTCTTCCGAGTTCGTGACGTTGACGTTCTGAGCCGTCCGGGAATTTTAACGTCATCGATGCCAAGTCCGGCCCACTCTTATTTTCCCATACAAGAATAGGGAGCGATCGTTACGAAGATACAACTGATCGGTTTATTAATAGACACGGCTTCATATTTTGGCATGTAGTGTTGAATAACACGGCTCCATGAAAACGAAAAAAAAAAAAAAAATGGCAGCTGTTTAGTTGGAATAAAAAGGTGGATTATGTGCATACACCATATAACGTTGTACGGCTTATAGGCATAATCTTTGATTCCTCGATCAAACCGGGGTTCCGGGCTAGAACGATTGTGGAAGAGAGATCCAATTGAACCGCGCCGGTCCGTTGCAGACAGAAAGCTGCCGCGGATTTAATAGTCTTGCTGATAGACGAAGGATGTGTATGCGAGTTCTGTTGCGAATAGCAAAGACTCAAAAAAAGAAGGAAAAAAGGAAAAAAAAGGCAAAAAAGAGAACCATCGTCAGATGGGAAAGAAACGCTTTGTTTACTTTATTAGCTTATTTCGATACGCCCAGGATTAGTCAAGCCAGGGACAGCCGTTTGTGATGTCTTGAGGGGCGTGCAGTCAAAGCTCGAGATAAACTCGTGGTCTTTGAACGCCTCCGCTGCGAATCGAACCCGTCCTTCGAGGGACGGGGTGGTTAGGTAGTGGCGCCTTTGGGCTTTACCACTACACCATTAAGCTTGTAGAGACCTCGTCGTGTTGAGATCTATACGTTCGATACCGCTGCCCGCCCCCTTAGTTGGTAGGTTAGGGGTCCTCGCCTTGAGTGTCGACTCTTGAGGCCGTATCAGATGGCCCGTCAACGGTCGGACATTCTGCCGTAAGGTACGGAATGCTTCGTACCTACCTGGTCGTGGCGGGGCTGACTACCTCCATTCGAGATAGCCTCGGAGATTAGGATGACGGGCTTGACGCTAAGAAGGGAGACGGAACGCCAGACTGTCACGACTCACGTCGTGGTCGCGCCAGAGCATTCGATTCTTTCGTAGTTACATGGCTGACCCGACGAGATAGTCTACATACACCACTACTTGCCATCAACATCTAAAAGCGGTTTGGCTGGCCTGCTTGCACTGAAATCAGCCAACTCGCTATTAGATGTTGGCAACTAATTCGTAACAAAAGCCGTAAGCCCTATTAACGGAATCGAGCCTAAGGATTTTCCACATAGCCCGACTCGTCGCTATCTAGTTCATCAACTGAATTATCGCCGCGGCCTTGCGGCGGTACTCGAGGTCGGAGCAACATTCCCACCGCCAGTCTGTAGGCTCCCATAGTATGGTCGTAATTGTTCTAACGAAGATAGAGAGCTCTGGGAGTCTTCCATTCCATACACGAACGGGCGTTCTCCAGTCTACGGACACCGCCAGGTACTCCGAGCACCTGATCTACGCTTACGACATCGAAAGTCTATTTTTGCTCGTAAGGATAGATACCTACCTAGGTAGGATGGCAGAATTACGTCCCGTCGTCGGGATCAGGCTACAGAATTTCTCCCCGTCGTCGGAATTGGGATGTAGAATTCACGCCTCGCCCTCATCCTAAGACTATGCGTCGGATTCTCTGGAGATGACCCTGCGTCGCCGTGCCACGGGCATATATATTTAGTCGCCATGACCGCGGAGACGTTTCAAGGAACACGTTCGATACACATACAACTCAGCAGTGCATCAATACCGTACATTTCAACCTCTTTTCTCTGAAGCGAATAACTTCCTCGTTGCCGAAACCATGGAGCAACCCCAGATCTGGCTCATCACCGGCGCCTCGCGGGGCATCGGCTTCGAGATGGCCAAGACAGCCCTCAAGGCCGGCCACAAGGTCATCGCCTGTTACCGGACCAAGAAACCTAGTGATACTCGCAACTGGGAAGACCTCGAGTCCCTCGGCGGCGTCTGGACTCAACTCGACGTCTCCAACGACGACGCCGAGTCCAAAGTGAAGGCCGTCGTGGCCGAGCACGGGAGGATCGACGTGCTGGTAAACAATGCCGGGTTCGGCATCGTCGGAGGCGTTGAAGATATCCCGTGAGAGACACCGTTATCTTGTAGCAGAAACGAAAAATCCCCCCTGTATAACTGACCAGTTCTCCCGTGCGTCGATGCAGGCTCGAAGAGGTCCACTCCGTCCTAAACACCAATCTCTTCGGCACCCTACGGACAATCAAGGGCGTCCTACCATCCATGCGGGAGCGCAAATCCGGCACGATCGTCAATATCGGCAGCTCCAGCGGCTTCTCACCCGTCCCGGCCCTGGGTATCTACTGCGCCACGAAATTCGCTGTGGAGGGTATGACCTTTTCGTTCTTTTACTCTTTAGATGCCCCTATTTATGGAATCTGACTCTGTTTTCAACACAACTAGGCTATACCGAGGCTCTGCAGATGGAGGTCGCCGCGTTCGGCGTCCGAGTCCTGCTCGTCGAGCCCGGCGCAATAGCCACGGAATTCGGGTCGGAAACGGGTTCCGGCGTTAGGGTGATGCCGAGCGAGCCCTACCGCGAGGGCATAGTCGCGCAGGCGACGGATTTCATCCCCAAAGCGCTTACGGCCAGCGGCGCATCACCAGCCGTTATGGCGACGCGGATCGTCGAGGCGGTTGATGGGACGGGGGCTATGGCGGGTCGGAAGATCGGTCTCCGCCTGCCGCTCGGCAAGGACACGGGGGCTGATCTTGAGAAGAGGGCTGCTTTGTTTGCGGACCTGGCGAGTCTTCGGGATGTTTGGGGTAGTGTTTGATTCTGTCCTGGATTTGAGGACTGGCGTGTCACGTCTCCCTTATTTCGTTGTACATTATCCCGTAGTTAGATGAGTTTCTCTTCTCTTTTCTTCTGAAGGCAACATCACGAATCGTACCTACGACTGGCTTAACCAAGTCCGCTTCCTGAACATTGTCATCTAGACGTTGACTCCCTTTGAACCCGCTTTGTGCCATACCAAGGAGTCCAGAACCGGAACAATCCAACAAAGCAACAATCATTGGCACAAAAAGAAGCGTTCCATAACAATCCCATTGTCCACTCTCACCGAACCGACTATTAAACTCCCCAAGCACGCAGACATACCCATCCCAACGCAACAACCCATCCAGTAAACAACCCCAGCCCAAATTTCAGTAAACCAAAGCAAACCACATTCCCCAAATCTAACACGCGACAGCAAGGCACCACCATGTTCAACCCAAGAAACCCACTAGTGAGGGTAATCCTCCTAATCCTGGCCTTCAACGTCTACGCGAGCTACCACGACCAACCCTTGGGCCCCAGGAGCATGGTCTACCCGGGATGTGCCGCGGACCAATGCACGACGGTCTTCGCCAGGGCCCGCTTCTTGAACATGCCCACGCTGATCGAGATATACATCGCAGCTGAGATCGCAACCCTATTCATCCGGCCCTTCTGGGTTTTCGCTGTCCGGGGATGGGATTTCGCTCGCCTGGTCCACGATATTGTTGTGTGCTGGACGGTGGCGTATGCTTTCTTCGTCTTCCATTGGGAATTTGCGTATCGGTTTGGTAGTAATGGGGTTTAGTTGTTCCTGTATGTTGTTCTGAGGTATTTAGGTATTGAAAATAAACTGTTGCCATCATAATATAGGAGAATACTCCGGAGGGGTCACTAGTCACTGGGGTCGTAGCCAATACAAGTTAGATGTGCTAACATTCGCTCTTCACATAAATATCGTGTCAGACTGGGTCATCTTGTAGCACCGCGTGAGAATAGTGAAAAAGCCGTTGGGTATCTGGCTCTTGAAGAAATGATAGTCACAAAGGCGAACGCGAGTCCGCCATCAATTGATCAGCCCTTTTCAGACGCCGTGCCCGATGCTACCTAGACCGCAGTAGTACCTTGGTGCCTACTTGAAATTCACAAAATTTACTCGTCATCTTCCTCCTCGGCCTCAGCACAGGTCTGAGCAATTCGGTCAAGATCACGTTGTCCTAACCACTTATTAGTCAAGATAGCAATAGTAAAAGAGAGAGACGTACCGGACTGAGTGATGCGGCGACCACCCTTCTCCTCGTCCTGCTCTACTACTCCAATCTTCTCGAGAGCCTGGAGGACCTTGCGGTCAACGGAGCCAGAGGCATCTACGTGGTGGCTGGGTCGGACACCACGGTTCTTGGCGGTACCGTGTGTCTTGCGCAGACGGCCACTTTATTACAGTCAGACCGGGTAAATTTGGACGAATCTGGGGCCCCAAACACTACGCCTCAATAGCGTCGTCGCTTATGTTTTGGGATCCTGGGGAGATGGCGATGGAACACTTACACGCCAACGGTCTTCCTCATGTAGACACTATGGTTGTTAGCCGGAGTAAGGTTTAAATAGTGGCCGGGAGACATACTGACGAGCCACAGCAGCGGCACGGACGTAGAACCAATCCTCAGACTACGGTACGGTAAGTAATGAGTTCTCAACGCGGTGACGGACAATCGTTGCGGAGCGTGATGTGGCTGGGGAAATCCAGAATAGAAAGCTAGCCGGCAATACTTCGGCCTGAGAAAATATTCCTTGACTGACCTGGGGAGGACTAGTATCAAGAGTCAGCAATTTTCCTTTCTTCTTGGTGTATAAATTGTCCTGAATGGCCCTGGATTGATGACGAGGATAAGAAAGCACTTACAGCTCACAAGAGACACCAGTCTTGACCGTGTCGACCCAGCCTACGAGTTATTAGATTCCATTATCGATCGAGGGCCTCTAGTCGCAGGGGAATTACCGGGAACAGGGAGCTTGCCCTGACGCTTCAAGACTGGAGGTAACCGTCAGCAATCTGTTCCTCAAAATTGGAAGTATATAGACGGATATTGATTACTCACACTGCGAATAGGTCTCGATGAATTTGTGCTTTGCACCAAAATCGTCAGCAATGAATCCGTCAACAGAAATCTTTCGATTCCCTCGCGCCTGCTCCCAACGATTTATATCATGTTGCGTGTTGTCGAATCTCAACGTCGATAGTTCTCGTGTGGTTGGATGGCGCGAGGTCGTCTAAGATGCGCGGGGAACCCTTACAGCATCGACATCGCGAACGGAGATTCCACCACCCATGATTGCGGTTGTCTGCTTGTGACCTAGAGGTTGAAGTTAAGGACTGGCTTGGAAAGGGCGAAGAATTGGCCGTTGGTCGTGGTCGTTGGGCGTCTCGTTGTGTGGTCGTGCGGAGCGTCGATGTGGTGAGGTTCGGCAGTCTTGGAATTTTCGGATTTGGTGGTTTAGTTTGGCGAGGTGGGGACGAAATCTTGGCAATCATAGGGCTTTCTTATCTCGTCTCTGATAAGAGATAAGACTCCGTCAGATAAGCAAGGTACGGAGTACAGTCAAACCTGCACATAAGAATATCGAATATCTGGGGAATGGGAGTTTTTATGCTTATAGTAAGAGAATTTTCTACCTACATAGTGGTCCGGGCCAACGGCAGCCGGCCGAACAATCGCGCAAGATGCCTACAACGTTAACGTGTGTACGGAATAGACTTGGGACGATTGTCATGGCAAATTCTACAAGATGCGGCGACGCCCACCAATCGCATTATCATCTACTGCCAGCAAGACTGTTAACGAATGACGGGACTTCCTTGCGCCAAGAATGGATCTGGTGATCATTCGGGCTGGGCCTCAGGTCTGGTCGTGTTACCCGGGTACAGACTGTACTCTCACCAATCAATTCCGGCCGTGATGAGACATGCAATTTTGATGCGTTAGGTCCAGCCTTGTCAGGCGCTGCCTAGAATCTTCGATTGATTATGCCAACCTAAACATCGAGCGTGTTATCCCACAGCGTACCGAATTTTCACCATTCCTTCTAGCCTCTTGTTTTTCAAGTTAGTTCTCGTGCCAGACTCAAATGGGGTTGTTCAAACCATGATCCGTACGTCGGGCCGGGTAACAGCTTGCGCTGTGGTACTTGCGTCCGTTTTCTTCCTCTATCCTCTTGCCTCCAGGATCCGGCGTCGTGGTCGAGAAACCCGGCCCAACGGCATCGAGGCCATATGTGAGCCGGAAGATGCTAGATTTGAGTGAGACAACCACACCTGGACAGACAGTGGCTCAGCTAACACAGACAGGATTGTTGCCGTTCATGGCTTAGGTGCCCATCCCGAATACACATGGACCTGTGATGCCCCAAGGGGAGACCCTCGGGGGAAGATCCATCTGCTTCGACACATCCTTAGGGAAAGCTTCCCTCAGGCAAGAATCCTGAGGTTCGCCCATAATTCCGACTGGTTGATCGATGCCCCAACCAAGACAGCCCAGCAGATCGGGGAGAAACTGCTTGATGATCTCGTCGCATATCGAAAACACAAACAGGTTAGGAATGCTATACTGATTCACTGTTATTGCTAACATACGAGCTAGCGTCTGCCAATTATCTTCATCGGACATAGCTTTGGCGGAATCATTATCAAACAGGTTGGTTCACAAACCTCGAGGCGCGACAACTGCATAGGTAGCTAATCACTTTTCATAGGCCCTTTGCAGGTCAGCGAATGCTGGGCAGATCATTCATGATACATCTGGCATTTTATTTCTTGGCACACCGCATCAAGGGTCGCAACTATCCGTTTTTGGATCTATCATAGCCTGGGTCACCCGCTTTCTCGGTTCCAGTCCTAACCTCCTGCTTACTTTACAACATCACTCTACTGAGCTGAGCGATCTGAATTCGCGATTTGACGATGTCCGAAAAACCCTGAGGCCAAAAGACGCAAAGATATACTCTATTTACGAGACAAAGCCTTCATATATATTCGGATGCTTATCTCTTGGACTTGTAAGCCTGACCCGTCGTCTATATCACCATCTGTAACTAATTTTCAAAGATCGTCGATCGAGACTCGGCTAAAGGGTCTGCGGATGAGGCTATCAGTGTTGACACCGACCACTCGGGGCTTAATAAATGCCCTGAAAGGTCGGGCGAACTGTATAAAGCTATCTTTACTGCAATCGAAAAGATCCAACGTTGTCCTTCTCTGCTCGAACGCGGTGATAAGAAGATCCGTGACAGTTACACAAAAGACAAGCTGGACATCAAACGACTTTCAGGATTTGCATTGCCTATAAGTCAATGCTATATCAATCTGGCCATCGTGCAGGAAAGCTCGCAGGGCAATCAACCTGCCGATGAAATTGGGCGGCCTAACTTCCGTGATTCGCTGCTAGCCAGGTTCAATCTTGAGCAACGCGACGAACAGCGCCATATTGACCTGCCCAACCTATTCGAGCCCCGCAACATTCGCGACCAAGAGAACACACAACCTCGAAGAATCTTGATTCGAGGTCGTCCGGGCGTCGGAAAGACCACTTTATGTAAAAAAATTGTTCATGATTTCATTCACCATCAGCAGTGGAACAACATTTTTACACGCTTGCTTTGGATACCTCTACGGAACTTACCTCCACGGAAATTACAAGGACGCCAAGGAGGATACAAGTTTAAAAATCTCCTTCGTGATGAATATTTTTCCCAAGATGAGAACCCAGAATTAGAACCAATCCTCGATGAACTATGTGGAGAGTGTCATAAGCGTGACGCCAACCGCAGTCTATTCCTTCTGGACGGATTAGATGAAATTCGACAACACCTATCGCTTGGCAGTCCTCTATATGAATTTGTTAAGATATTACTTAATCAACCCAATGTTATCGTTACATCCCGGCCGTCTGTTCAGCTTCTGGGAGGGTTTGAACCCTTCGATCTTGAACTGGAGACGATTGGCTTTTATCCGGATCAGGTCAAGCAGTACATTCAAAAAGCGGCAACGGTAGATACAGCTGTTGACGTGAAAACAGACAGCGCAGAAGGGGTGAAAGCTCGAAAAATTATTGAGTTTCTGGACCGACACCCGCTCATTGGAGACCTTGTTCGCATACCCATACAGCTGGATGCATTGTGCTTCTCCTGGGACGATGGCTCTAATGAAGGAGAACCACAGACAATGACTGACCTTTATCAAGCTATTGAGACAGGGTTGTGGAGAAAGGATGTTTTTCATCCAAGTGGAATAACTTCGGGGAAGTCCCATCGCCTGGCGGACTCTACCCCGGCGGCATTGCACCAGGCGGATCTTGAATGGTACACCAAGGATGAATCTATCCTTCTTGAGAAGTTAGCATTCGCTGGGCTTTGCGATGATTACGTAGTTTTTGATGCAAAAATCATCGGGACGCTGTCTCGGTCTCGGTACATTGCCATGCCAGAAGGGAAAACTATCGACCACACGCTGCGAAATCTTTCATTTCTTCGTTCATCTGACATTTCTCTGAAGGACTCGAGCCGGCATTACTATTTCCTCCACTTGACCCTTCAAGAATACTTTGCGGCGCGCTATCTCAAGCGGATGTGGGTTGAAGGAAAGGATTTTACCCTGCCAGGCACGAAGGAGAGTCTAAGTGCCACCGCTTTTCTGCGCCGCTACAAGTATATAGAAAAATTCGACATCGTGTGGCGGTTTATGGCTGGATTACTGGCTTCCGACCCTGATCAGCAAATTCGCTACTTCCAAACCATTCAAGAGGCGCCGTTGGATCTACTAGGGCCCGTCCACCAGCGACTTCTGATGCACTGCTTGTTTGAGGTGCCTCTTTCAAACAACACCTTAAGAAAACCGATAGAAGATCAACTATTAGCATGGTCGGTTTTTGAATACGATCGCATACTAGAAGATCCACCAAATCTTGTTGCTATTGCTTTCCTATTCAATGATATAGAGTTCCCGATAGGTATCCTTCTGCGCCTCTTAAAAGAAAGTGAGGTTGGATTGAAATGCCATTTATTACGATCAATGAATGCCCGGCACGGAGATTCGACCGAAATTATGCAACTGGTCTTGTCGTTTCTAAAAACTTTCTCAGATGAGAAACTGGTTTTGTCGATTCTATCATATCTTCGAAAAAATCCCAAATGCCTATCGAACGACCACCTTCGAGATACGGAGCAACAATTCAAGAATGAAGGCTCCAGCATCGACCAGACTGCTACCGAACCACTTAAGAATCGGTTATATTTGACCGAAGCAATACTACAAGCGGTAGCAGCACAACTCGGGAACGGAGACCGTGTTGCCCGGGAGGTCGCTGCTAAAATCCTGGCGCGACCAACCCTACCCGAATCAGTACTTCAGGCGATAGCAACAAATTTCGAGCATGAAGACTTAAGGGTTCGGCAAGATTCTATGCTGGTTCTTGCGCATCAATCAAACTTGCCAGAATGGATACTTCAGGCGGTAGCAGGAATGATCAACGACAAAGATATCCAAATCAGGTTGACTGCTATGATAACTCTTAGGCATCAGTCAAATTTGCCGGGGTCGATACTTCAAGTGATAGCAGGAGGGACCAATGACGAAAAGCTCGGGATCAAAATTGCTATGGGCATTCTTAAGCACCACATTATCGAAGAGCGGCTACCCCAAGAGCTTGCAAGGAACTTCAGCGCCTGTAGGGCTGTGATGTTTTCTATTGAGCGCCGATCAAACCTGCCAGAATGGATGCTTCTGGAGGTTGCAAAATACGTTAATGACGAAGAGTCCCCTTTCCGGACGCTTGCTGTAAAAGCTTTGAGGGGTCAATCCCTGCCAGAACGGGCACTTCAACCGATTGTAAAGATGATCAATGACGAAGACTCTAGCGTTAGGGAAAATGCTCTATATGTCTTTGTCAATCCCAAAAAATTGCCAGAATGGATAACTCAAGCGATTGCAAAGAGGATTGATGACGAAGAATCTTGCGTCCGGGAAGCTGCTATACGTGTTCTTTGGGTACAATCAAACCTGCCAGAATGGGTAATTCAAACGATTGCAAAGAGGATTGATGACGAAGAATCTCGCGTCCGGGAAGCTGCTATGTCTGTTCTTAGGGGACAATCAAACCTGCCAGAATGGATAATTCAAACGATTGTAAAGAAGGTCGATGACGAAGAATCTCGCGTCCGGGAAGCTGCTATGTCTATTCTTGGGGGACAATCAAACCTGCCAGAATGGATAATTCAAACGATTGTAAAGAAGGTCGATGACGAAGACGCTAGCGTCCGGAAAGCTGCTATATTGGCCTTTTTGAATAAATCAAACCTGCCAGAATGGATAGTTCAAACGATTGTAAAGAAGGTCGACGACGAAGAATCTCGCGTCCGGGAAGCTGCTATACGTGTTCTTGGGGGACAATCAAACCTGCCAGAATGGATAACTCAAGCGATTGCAAAGAGGATTGATGACGAAGGCTTTGCCGTTCCGGAAGCTGTTATATTTGCTCTTAGGAATCATTTGAACCTGTCGGAATCGATACTTGAAGCGGTTGCAAAGAAGACTCAAAGGGGCTATTATAAGCAGTTGCCTGTTGTGAGAATTCTTGGAAATCAAGTCAACCTGTCGGGTTTGGCTCTGCGAACTATATCTTCAATTTTCGGGCAATGGCAACCAAGGCAACCAGGCCACTTTGACTATGCATTATTATCCACCATAAAGCGGCACCCAAAGCTCGTAGCTACCACCCTTGATGATCACGACAATTTTAGGGGATTGATCCGCTTTCTACTATGTCATAGCTTCGAACACCATTTAGCTTTGTATCACGATAGTGATACGCTTCATCTGGTCATCGACGGGGTTATCATCTCATGTAAGGGCAGGGATCCGAGTCATATTATCAAGGAGATGGCTCCTAACATGCCGGACCGTAACCCACTTATGATTGAGGCGAAGGACTCACAATGACCTATGCCCCAGGTCCTATTATGGGGGCCTCGAGTCGAGATAGCGCCCGGAAACCCGTGGAGGATCGTATGACAGATTATCGGCAGACTGGCAATCTACTACGAAGAGTTGGGCGGGGGCGGCGACGTGGTTCGACAGCTACGGGAGAATGAATAATAACCAAGGGCGATAGGATCCGGGGAGATGCAGGGAATATTCATGGGAACACGACGACCGTTTTTTTTTTTTTTTTTTTATGTATTTTGATTGAGTTCGCTACATTTCAAAGATTATGTTGGAAAGCATCGGGGGTTTACGATATGTTGGTCATATCCGCTGCGTAGGCCGCTGTGCTCTCTTTCGTTGTGCCTGTTTTTTTTTTTTCGTTGCTGGCTGCGTGGTATCTTGAGGACATGCGGCGGACTGGGAAGCGCAGGGCCAGTCCCGTCTTCGTTGGGTCGGACGTTGAATCGGTTGATCTGGAGGACTCGTAAATCTCCCCGCTGTGCCTCCGCCGACGACTATCCCCGTGGCGCGCAATGCGTTGCATGCCGTGATCCGGTGGCTTCACATCGTCGACAGCTCCGTGATCCCTGGTAATCGCGCCGGCGCTAGCGTCTGAGATCATCGACGTGGACGTCTACCCCGACGACGAGGCGAGGCACGATTACACTACAGAGCTCGTCAGCGCCCCGGGACCGCCACCCGTGTTTCAGAAACAGATGCGATCGCAGAGCCTTATCTTATTCACGCACTTAACTAGACCAAGTGGAGGTCGTCTAGGACAAATCCATCGCAACTCACGACGGAGATGGGTAGTTGGGTATATAGACTCTAGTAACCAGCAAGTAGAATACAAAGCGGAAAAGCGAGATTAGAAACTAAACCACCCTCTAAGGGATCCAAAACAAGGCAAACGGGAAGAGGAAGTTAAAAAAAAAAAAGAAGGGTCAGGGGGGAGAGGAGAGACCCCGAAATCACTCAGATTTCCCTGCCCCTTTCTTCTGGAGTAGATAATCCCCTCCTCGCCAGGCTTTGTACACCCCGTACAACCCCTGGAACGGCCGTTTATTGCGCAGCGCGGACGGCATTCGCGACTGGTCCTTAGACGCCGCCGCTTTGGCGGCCTCGTCCACCTTGACCTTGTCGTAGACGCTTGGCAGGTGGTCCGCATGGTATGCGGCGCGAACGGCGTCGTACGAGGGCTTGTCGTAGGTGTCCCAGAACTCATCTTCGGTGTAATACGCCTGGGCGTAGAGCGTCTTCTTGCCGCCGAGCTCGTGGACCTTGTGCTCGATCAGCCTGTTCAGGCGGACGAGCTCGCCGTAGTCGCTAGGCCCGGGTCCCCAGACCCCGAAGTTCAGCATCACCTCCGGCGTGGCGGGGTCCGCGAAGTCGGCGTGGATCCCGTGCGCTGCGTCGGGCGTGTACCGGCGCACGCGGATCGGGCATAGCCAGAGCGGGTATATGTGGAGTGTCTCGTGCAGCCAATCGTAGAATGCGCCGGCGGACTCGAAGGGGAGGCCCACGTCTTGGATTATGTACGTGTCCGAGAGCCCGGACTTGTGCAGGGCGTGGTACATCACCCGCGCGTGCATGAAGGTGTCCAGAGCGTATCGCGTGATGCGGTTGAAGGGCGTCAGGAAGTAGCGGTACGCGTACCGGGCTACCCAGAAGCCGCCGCGGTCCCACCGGAAGAGATAGTCTGCTAGGGGTACGTAGTCGACGACTGGGGCCGATGACTTCGCCGCTCTCTTTTGGACGTCGAGGTAGAACCAGGGATCACGTCGGCGCAGGTAGCGTCTCGGTCGGCTTCCGGACGGAAGGGTCTCGACCAGACGGCCTGCGCAGATCACCATCTTACTTGGCGAGAACACGATGCCGTCCACGAATTCGACGGACTTGTCCGCGACCTGCTCTTGCAGCAGTTTGGATGCCTCGGGGAAGCTGTGGATGGGGTAGTGCGTCAATTGGACGTACTGCATCGCATCCTGCAGCTGAACCTCCAAGAGCGTGACGATGCCGACGGTGCCGAACGAGGACGCCGCGCCCCAGAATAGATCGGGCTTCTCGGTTTTGGAGGCCGTGAGTACGTCCCCATTGGGGACGACAATCTCGATTGAATTGACGGTGGAGTCGAAGGGGCCGTGGCGGCCGGAGCTGCTTTCACCGGCAGAACCGCTGAATCCGCCGCCCGCTGTGATGCCGGGGAACTCCATGACAACCAGGGGTACTAGGCCGTGCTCGAGTGCGGCTGCGACGAGCTTATCCATGGGCACATTGGGCTCGACAAGCGCTGTCTTCTTGACCTTGTCGACCGCGAGCACGTGGTTCAGCCGGCTCGTATCAATGATCTTGTCGCCATCCTTCCGAATGGCGCGCGTGCTGTTGGTCGAGCCGTGGTACACGCGGAACGGCTCGCGATGCGCGAAGAATTCCTGCAGGCGCTTGGACACGGCCGACACGGCCTCATTGTGAGCATCCATGGTTTCCCTCCGGCGTCTCTGCGACGGTTGATTTCGCTGTCTCTGTTCGTTGGACAGGGAGGCGGCCGGTGGGTCGACGTAATCCTAATCGAACCCCTGCCATGCCGGGCTGGCACGGCACAGCACTTCACGTCATACATCCCAGTCAGCGATTGAGTCCTGACTTCCCTCGTGACGTGAGTGTGTTTGCGACAGCCGGGATAGAAAAGCCGGGTAAGGTTGAAGACGGTGAAAGCTAGGTAGGCTACCGTGTAAATGAGTGCCGATAAGGTCGCGAACTTGTTATCTCCTACTTACCGGTTTAGGGAGGTCCTCTCTATCTAGCGGCCAATACGGGGCTGGCCTTGTATCTCCGGGCAAGATGGCCGAGTTGGTTATGGCGTGAGGTTAAGGTCACCTTAGCACAGTTTCCTCATGGAGAAATCCGCGTGGGTTCAAGTCCCACTCTTGTCACAATTTTTTGTCGATATTTTTTCCCTCTTATGGGAAATCACCGCTGTTAACGAACGACTGACATTGTCTTTTTTCTCTCCTTTTTTTCCTGACCCGATTCACGTTCCGTATAATGAATGAATAACATAATGTGTCATCGAACTTTGTGGATTGCCGGGCCCGTAAGGGTCCCTTGAAGACCGTCGGCGGCGCAATGGACGGGCGTTCAGGGTCCAAAAGTTACAAACAGGTTCACAGTTCTCGTCCTACCCCAAAACCACGTTCTGTATGTATGTAAAGGCGCGTCATCAGCTGTCCACTGTTATACGGACCAAACAATGGAGTGGCTGGGGTCTTAGGCTCCGCCCGCCCGTAGTGTAAGACGTTATCATGCTCAAGCTCCGGCGGTTTTACGTCTGGATTTCAAGTAATATCGCCGCGCAGAGATCTTGGTGACTATACTCAGATACGGAAAGTATAGGTGGGTAGTACGTAATACCTGGACATGATAGAGATAACTGCGGAATACCTACAAGTGGAATTGGCTCTTAAATGTTGGCTTGCTTCGGTATCGTGCGTCTGCTGAGCGCCTAGATAGACCTTTTGCCTTTCCCCCAAGCGCTCTCCGCGGCTGCGATCATGATGCACGATAGCGGTAATTCCAGCCGAGGTGGTATTATATCCTCAGTAATTAGTGTCGGCATTTGCTCCACTGATCAACTATGCATGGCCGTCCAATCATTTTAGTACACGATGGGATGTCGAGGGTTGCCCGGAATAGGTAAGTCAGATAAGGATGGGAAGTAGGTACATAAGCACGATACCCTCATCAAGGGCCGCCGGGGTGCTGACCTCGGCAACCTCTATCACGGCCTGCCGCAAGCTGAAGACGCAGGTATAAACGCACCACATGTTCCCTATCATGTGGCCGGACGGAGGGGTCAGCAAACTAGGGATCGATCAGCAATGTTATCAGGATCCTATCTAGGTAGCTTGAAAGAAGCTGGCCGGCACGTCCCGTTTTGGAGCAGCCAAGCCAGATAGACACAGTAGACACAGTAGGTTATCTTGCTGAGCAGTCTTGTCTCTGCCGCACCCTTGGATCCTACGTACGGAACACACTGTCTTCTCCACACACACAGATAGATACGCGGGAGATATAGATCGCGGATAAAGCCTCAGCGATCTTGGATTGAGTCAAGTAGATGGGATCATGTTTAAGCATTCACGGGTGCAAGATCGTCGATGAGCTAGTCACTGTACCCTATATCCCAAGATGAAAATATCAGTCCAGCGCCTCCTCGCGGCGTCCTTTGCTTTCAGCGCCTCTCGGGCAGCCGCTGTCCCCGTCACCGACAACCAGGCCCGTGCGTTGGAATGCCGGAAGACCAAGGTTGCCATCCTCGGGGCCGGGGCCGCGGGCATCACGGCCGCGCAGTCCCTCGCGAATTCTTCCGTCACAGACTTCCTCATCGTCGACCGCAATGATTACATCGGTGGCAGGGTCAGGCACACGGACTTTGGTCGACAGCCCGACGGCACGCCCTACACGATCGAGCTCGGCGCGAACTGGATCCAGGGGCTGGGCACGAAGGGCGGCCCCGAGAATCCCATTTGGACGCTGGTAAAGAAATACGGCGTGAAGAATCAGTATTCGAACTACAGCTCCATCTTGACCTATGACGAGAACGGCGCTGCCGACTATGGGTCCCTCTTCGACGACATGGATGCGGCGTACTCGATCGCAGAGCAGGACGCCGGCTATGTTCTCACGGAAAACCTGCAGGATACCAGCATGCGTGCGGGATTCAGCTTGGCCGGGTGGAAGCCCAAGAAGGACATGCACGCGCAAGCCACCGAGTGGTGGTACTGGGACTGGGAGACGGCCCAGTCGCCCGAGGAGTCTGGGTTCCTGTACGGGATTACCGGATATAACCTGAGTTTCTACCAGTGGAGCGACGAGAACAACTTCGTGACGGACCACCGTGGCTTCAATACCTTTATCATTGGCGAGGCGAAGGAGTTCCTGAAAGAGAACGACCCTCGTCTTTTGCTGAACACGACGGTCAAGGCCGTTGCCTATGGACCCCAGGGCGTCAACGTCACCTTCGAGGATGGCGGGTGTATCGAGGCCGAGCGTAAGCGTATCCGACTTGATCTGTGCCGTTGCTGGACTTGCTAACCGGATCCCTATCTAGACGCCATCGCGACCTTTTCGATTGGCGTCTTGCAAAACGACGCGGTGGCGTTCACGCCTGAGCTCCCGCGCTGGAAGCGTGAGGCGATCGAGCAGTTCCAGATGGGGACTTACACTAAGATCTTCTACCAATTCAACGAGACGTTCTGGGACGTCGACACGCAGTATTTCCTGTACGCCGACCCTACGGTCCGCGGGTACTACCCCGTCTGGCAGTCGCTGAGCGGCCCGGGCTTCCACGAGGGCTCGGGCATCATCTTCGTGACGGTCGTGGGGCCCCAGTCGTACCGGGTCGAGGCGCAGCCCGACGAGGTGACCAAGGCCGAGGGGCTCGAGGTGCTCAGGGCCATGTTTCCGGACAAGGACATCCCGGAGCCGATTGCGTTCTTCTATCCGCGGTGGAGCACGGAGGACTGGGCGTTCGGCTCGTACAGCAACTGGCCGGTCGGCATGTCGTTGGAGAGGCACCAGAACCTCCGCGCCAACGTGGACAGGCTCTGGTTTGCCGGCGAGGGCACGTCGGCGGAGTACTTCGGGTTCTTGCAGGGCGCGTATTACGAGGGCCGCGACGTCGGGCAGCGCATTGCGGGGCTGCTGAACGGCCCGGGCAAAGCTGCGCGGTGCGACGGCGCAACGACCATCGACTGTGGCTCCATGAAGTCGTACGGGGCCTTGCATGGTACGACGTATCCCGACCAGTTCAATGTTCAGAACGGGTGGTCGGTGAGCAGCTTCTTGGACTATGGGTTCGACGGGTGATTGGAAAGCGGCAAGGGGAGGGTATTTTTTAGGATACTTAGGTAGCGATATATCATGATCTTGAATGCTTGGGTTGTAGGTCTTCGGCCTTACCTCTTCATCTACTATATATTGTTAATGTTTAGATAGAGTCAGTGGCTCTACTGTCGCGTTGGCAGGCGATATGGAAAAGCCAGTGACTGATTGAAGAAACATGACGAACTGTTCGTTATCACGTCAATCCAAACCCGATCCAGTGCGCCTTGTCACGCTTCTCATACGTACTGGTCGGCTATAACGAGAGAACCGGGATTGATGATCATCTCATTGTGTGTGCCTGTTTCTGCAGTACATAGTTGACTCCAGTGAGGATGGCGACGGAAAGTCTTTCGGCGCCTGTTGCTGGTCTCGCTAATTCGCTTTGCCCCTACCAATTTGATGCTCGTCGTCTTCACGTCGTCGCTGCAGTCGGGAATGATAAGGCTGCTGGATCCATCCACCGTCCGCGCACATCGTCATGGCATGTTATACAACCCGAGAACCGAGGTTCTCACTCCTCGATGGTCTGGCCGCATGTTTGGGCGTACTCGTTCGTCTCCGTGCTGTAGACTTCCGAAATTGGTAACCGAATAACCGTTGCGGAATAGCCGATTTGTCCACGAATTGGACAACTCTGTCTGGTCTCGACTCCGGTCGGGTTTTCGATATGGTGGTGTGCAAGTGTCGCCAGTACAAGGACCTCCAGCATGACGCCAAAGTCCCTCTTTGAAGTTGTCTACAGTGAAAAATCCCAGACTTTTTGCTTATGGAGACCGAGTAGATCCTAAAATTACATGCTAGCATGTCTAGTGCTTCGTATAAGCCACCTACCTATCTGGAGTCCAGACTGCCATCCGTAGACCGTCTGTAGACCATCTGCTGCGATCAGTACTAATTATAGGACTCTCATACAGTTTGATAAGTAATTGTTACTGTAAATATCGCACTGTATGTGCATCCTTCCTCCCTATCTAGGGCGAAGTAAAAATACGCGGAGGTAGTATGGAATCATCCGTCAACATCATCAAGAGAAGGGGTTGCATTATGCGTTATGAACCCGATCATGAATCTTTCTCCGCTCAAGCTTTACTTTGCCTTTATGTACCCAACATACTTACCGACGCGCATCCTGTCTGGAATGGACGAGGTTGATCGGCCTGCAAACATATCGTAAGCAGGCTATAGTGAAGCTCTCGAAGCCGAATGTTGGCTGCCGTGCTTCTGCAACCCGAGCTCGCATGCTGTGGGCGCGCAGGGTTAGCCGGCCCCTGATAAGATGAGACTTTGTGAATGTGCCGACCCGAATTGCCACTACGAGGCGTCGCCCTCGCAACCAGCGATCTCTCTTTGATACGTCACGGTCGCAACTCATACGCCGAGTAAACCGACATCCCACGTTATCGCAATTGCTGTTCGGCATCAATCGCCATCGTATTTTGTGACGGATCAAGTATTTATATATATGGGTTCTACATCGCTACATCGCCATGGACTCCTCTGCCGACGCCACGACGGCGGCACAGAGCGCCCCCTCCGTCGCCAGTCTCAACGCCGCCGAGCAAACCCCCGCACCCGACGCCTCGACATCTCGCGCTGCAACAATCGACGAATCCGACTCTGCACGAGCCGGAAACCAAGTACGCTACAACTTGAAGGTCGATACCGCAACTTCTGCCCAATCGTTGTCCCATTTATCGCCAACAACGGCTGAGGCAGCATTGCGACGACGGAACACGCGAAGCAACACCTTCAGGACTGTGGAACAGTTCGAAGATTTCGACAGGCGACCTGGCTGGCGACCTGGCGCGGAGCCCGGCGTCGACCCCGAGGAATTGGTTGCCGGCCAAGACGCAGTGCCTGATCTCCATACCGATTGCCAGATAACCGTTGTCGATTTCTCCCAAGATGACCTCGAGATCCACGAAATGAATAACATGGACCTGATCGACTTCGTCAGACAGCCACAACCCTCGTGGGCTAAATGTAGATGGATTAACGTCAATGGCCTTTCTTGGGATGTCATCCAGGCGCTGGGGAAATATAAAGATCTGCATAGGCTTGCCATTGAAGACATTATGAACACGCGGAATCGGACCAAGGCTGATTGGTGAGTCCTCAGAGCTCCCCGCACTATAATACATGCTTTTCAGGACAAGAAAATAGTCGCCAGGACAGCTACTAGTCTTGGGAAACAATCATTTATTCGAGTGGCAAATGCGGAAATCCATAGAATGGCAACTGACGCAATTCCAGGTATGCAGGACATACGTTTCTAATCCTCACTTGCATGAAGCTGGTGCGTCTTCTGGAAGATGATAACGAAAGCTGCGATGGAGGGGATACCGATGACACTACGAATGACGGCCCGCTACGAAGCGCCGGCAAAAAAATCCGCCAATGGATAACAGGAAAGAAGGCACAGTCTCTGGCGGCTGCGAATGTGCTGGAGAAGGGGATAATGCCGACTGTGACGGGCCACAGCTTTACTCACAAACCCACTGGACTCTCTGATGTCTTCAACCCCAACACACTTTGCACTCTACAGCGCTACCATGCGGCCCCCAATGCTGCTCGGACGGAGTACATGGAGCAGCATTCGGCCCTCGCGACAAAGGGCTTGGCCGTCTCGGCGGAGCAGGTGGCCATGTTTATCACATCGGACAACACCGTGATTGCTTTTTTCGAGCAGTCGGCCGACGACGTCGAAGAGCCCATTCTCGCCCGGCTTCGGAGCGCAACGACTATCTTGCGCAAGTCCTGCGATGCCTCTATGGTGGCACAAGCCATCATCGATGCGATTATCGACATGGCCATCCCCGTGACGGCTTGTTATGCCGATATCGTCGGTGATTTGGAGCTCGACGTGTTGACACATCCTGAAATAAAACATACTAAAAGGTTATACATCATCATCTCGGAGATCAACAAGATGTTTAGCTTTGTCAACCCCATTCTGGCTCTTATTGGTTCGCTGCGCGATCATAAAACGAAATTGAGCCAGGAGGCGGTTTCTAGGGAGCTTCAAAATCCGCTAGAAGGCGTGATTATTACCCCGGCTACCTATATTTACTTGGGCGATGTGGTAAGTATACTGTTTTCTTGTGGCTCTCGTCGTGTCGAATATCCGGACTCAGTATATGTATTTGCTTGCGATGCCAGGTAACTAATCTGCTTCTCTAGTACGATCACTGCGTGCTCATCACCGAGAACCTGACGCAGATCAAAGAATCGGCGAATCACATGATCGACCTGATCTTCAACACAATCGCCACGTACCAGAATGAAAGCATAAAGCAACTGACGATCGTCACCATAATTTTTCTACCATTGACCTTCATCACCGGGTATTTCGGGCAGAACTTCGGAAACTTTCCCGAGGCTGCGAACAACAATAGCAGTTACTTGTGAGTACCGATCGCCCCCCCCCTTGGAGAATACACGTGCTAATACTTTGCAGCTGGCGGATTGCGGCTCCCGTTGTGTTTGGCACTATTGTCATCCTGATGCGGGACTTGATCTACGACTACATTTTGAGATTCTCCCAGCGGAGACATATACTGGACATCCGCAGACGGAAGACGCAGGACAAGGCGAGGAGGCAAGAGAAGTTGCGGTCCTCAAGGGCAGGCTAGGCGCTGTCCCTGAAGCTTTAGCAATGAAGATGCGGCGGGTTGGATAATCCCCTCGTTGCGATGTGCTGTCTTTGTTGTACGTAGGCACACAGCACATTGGTATAATATATATGTGTACAACCGTATACAGACTGTATAGGTAGTTGATACCGCTGTATCGTTTGAATGGATCGTTCCATTCCATAACCATCGGCGCCGCGGCACTCGAGATTCACTTGAGTCTAGAAGTGCTTTCTTGAAGATGCTTCCGGGTGTTGATGCGGTACATTACCTATACATTCCGATACTCCAACACCAGCGGCGGTACCGCACTCGCGGCACTGCACACGTACGGTAACATTATATGTGCGGCATCCCTACACTATATGAAGCACGTGGATGATCTGCGCGCATAGAGTGAGCCTGCTGACACCCACGTATGGTCCACCGATATTGAGCCCGTGGACGTCTAGCCGCGAAGAGATATCCAGGTGACCGTGTAAGCGGTAGATATAGTGCGCAGGATGCCGTTTTCACTGTCCCGGGCACTGTGGAGTCTACCCGGTAACTCGCGGAGGCCTGGATTCGTGCCTTGCGTGTACCTGGCAGAACCCCTTGTTTACCTTGCGTCATTTAATCACGTGATCCACTCGGGGGCTGGATCGGAGGTGCGACGAAGTGGACTGCCTATAAACAACGCCCTATAGACCGTAAACTTCGAACCTGAGTCGATTCCTGCATCCACTCGCTCTCGGACGTGAGGAGGCCACTTTAAGATGGTGAGTTGTTGTGCTTTTTTGGTCGCCCTTGTCTGGCTTCTAGCCGAGAGAAAGGGTCTTTTGATCTGGATGACCCGCTGTACATCATGTATCCCTTACGAGCTTAGCTTCGTCGGGCCACGCTGACGAGAAAATGTACCTCTAGGCTGACTCGTCGACTCCTCTCCTCCCCGGCCACGGCCGCGAACGCCAGCAGCAGAAGTCGTGGCGGCCATGGCGATCATGGCTATCGTGGCTAGGCGGAAACCTCGTAGTCACCTGCGTGGTGCTCGCAATTCTAGCTCTGTCCAAAATCGGCACTCCGGCCACCGACAGCCCGAAACCGCGTCCCGCCGGCAAGCGTAACCTGATCTTCATGGTGTCCGACGGAATGGGCCCGGCCTCGCTCTCCATGACCCGGAGCTTCAGACAACACACCGAGGGCCTCGACCTCGGCGACACGCTGACGCTGGACAAGCACTTCTGGGGCACCAGCCGCACGCGGAGCAGCTCGTCGCTCGTCACCGACAGCGCCGCGGGCGCCACCGCCTTCAGCTGCGGCAGGAAGAGCTACAACGGCGCTATCTCCGTGCTCCCGGACCACACGCCCTGCGGCACCGTGCTGGAGGCCGCGAAGAGAGCGGGCTACGCGACGGGGCTGGTCGTCACCACCTCCATCACGGACGCCACGCCCGCGTGCTTCGCCAGCCACGTCGACTTCCGCACCCAGCAGGATGAGATCGCGCTGCAGCAGATCGGCCAGGGCCCGCTCGGTCGCGTGCTCGACCTGATGCTCGGCGGCGGCCGGTGCCAGTTCCTGCCGAACTCCACCGTGGGCGGGTGTCGTCAGGACGATGTGGACGTCGCCGGGCTGGCGCAGGCGGAGTACGGGTGGACCTACATCCACGACAGGACGGCGTTCGATAAGCTCTCGAGCGACGGGGAGGACGTACCCTTACCTCTGCTCGGCCTCTTTGCGCCGGCGGATATCCCGTATGAGCTCGACCGCCGGAACATGGATGATCGGTACCCTAGCCTCAGCGAGATGGCGCGCACGGCGCTGCGCGCGCTGGAGAAGGCTACCGAGGAGAGCGATAAGGGGTTCTTTCTTATGATCGAGGGGAGCCGGATTGATCATGCCGGCCACGGGAATGACCCGTCCGCGCAGGTCCGGGAGGTCCTGGAGTATGACCGGACGTTCCGGGCCGTGCTTGATTTCTTGGAGGAGAGCGCGGTTGAGGGCGTTGTTGTTGGGACTAGTGACCATGAGACTGGTGGTTTGTCTGTTTCTCGGCGTATGATAATCCCCTCCCGGTCTCCTTTGCTTTCCTTTTCCTTTTTTTATCTATTTATTTTTATGCTTTGATTGTTTTCATGCCTACGTGCTGACGTTTCTGCAGAGGTCAACGCCGCCTACCCGGAATATCTCTGGTACCCGCAAGTTTTAGCCGACGCCACGGCCTCCTCGGAGCATCTAGCCCGTCTCCTGCGAGAACACATCGCCGAAGCGGCCCCGGAGATCATCCCGACGCAGGAGCTGAAGGCCTACATCAACGATGAGCTGGTAGTCCCCGGCCTGGGGATCCGCGACGCCACGGAGGACGAGCTGACGGCCGTCGCGCAGCACCCCGACCTCGCGCAGCCCGCGTTTGCGGAGATGGTGTCGGTGCGCGCCCAGATCGGCTGGAGTACGCACGGGCACTCCGCCGTCGACGTCAACGTGTATAGCTCCGGCGGCGCCGGGACGGAAGACATCCGCGGGAACGTGGAGAACACGGATGTCGGGCGGTTCCTGGCCGAGTACCTCGGCGTCGACGTCGAGGCCGTCACGGCTGAGCTTCGGGCGAAGATGGGCGCGGAGGCTGAGGCTGTTTTCGGGTCGGAGGATATGCCGGGCTTCGACCACTGGGCTGCTCATGAGGCTTCGGCTTCGCGGATGGGGTTGGCTTGACTTTGACTTTTGACTTGGAAATAGTATTCTAGGCGTTTGCTTCCTTTGGCGTTCTTTGTTTCGCTTGGGCGTTCTTTTTTTTTTTTTTTTGGATCCCTTTGCCCTTAATCACACCCCTGGGAAACCGCTTTCATGGATCGACACTGCTGCTCAGCGTGTTATGTGTGCGTTAGTTTAGATTTTATCCAGCGTTTTCGCTTTTATTTGCTCGTGTTTTTTTCATCTGTTGCTGTTGTTAGCAGGTTTTGCGTTCTTGCTTGCGGGTACCGGTATATTGCCTGTTCCTCACTTTTTCTTTACGTACACGAGACTTCATATCTATCTAGATCGCAGGGTTTTGGGAAATACTATCACGCGAGAACACGGACATGTCGTAAGTATATTCGTTTTTTGTTCATTTAGTTGGAGCACTTCAGCTATGGACATCACGGATCCCTCTGAGGGTTGTGAAATAGGGGGCAGGATTTTGCGAGGCCCGACAACTCGCTGTCTAGACTCGCTGCTTCTGAGCGCCCTGGACTTGTCAACCGCGGCGGCGTCCGCACCGGATTGAAATGGTAGATCGGTCACGTCATACAGCTTGTCTAAGCTGCCATAGGCTAGTGCGCGTAGATACTAAAAGTATAGGAAGCGGGTAAGCCCACGAGTGAGACCGTCTAATTGAGTCCCAGACGCGTTTGCTCCGGGCCCGGGCCTCCTCATCAATGGGGAAGCCCTTGATCGAGTAGTTCTTGGTCTCGAGGATGCTGCCGAGCACGTTAGCGGGGAAAGAGTGTGGATAGGGCCATCCTAACTCACCCGCAAAGCCGCTGCGGATTTATAAGCGGGTGGGAATAGGCTACGTTATGTAATACACTTTTCTCTTATTCTCACGGTCCGTGGATTTTGGCTGTGGCGGCGGGGCGTGGACGTGCCGATCGTCAGGTCAAGGGGTTATGGATACCTGCTAGATAGATGGATACTGTCCATTGCAAGTTGTTTGGCGGTCTATTCACGACGGAATACTCGCTCGTCTCTCGGTATCTCGTCGAGGCAAGGCAGTCACGCGTTTATGAATAGGGCTGACGCGACGCGTTGAAGGGCCGCCGGCCGGATAGCCGCCGTTGGCATCCAAGAAGATGCAAAATGCCGTTGTTACTCGTCAAGTTCTCCGAATTCCCGGGCTCGGCCGGACATGCAAATGCCGATAGATGCCGATATCGCAATCCATGACTCGACAAAGTGGCCGCGTCGCTCGCTACCCGTAGTCCAGCCCATTCCACCTCCCGGGCCATCCCATCCTCACCGTTCCAGAACCCCCCATCTAACTGCTATACCTGTGCTTGATTCGCGATACGTAAGGGAATTCACCAGAATGCACAACATCCTTCCCGCCGAAGCAGCTTCAGGCTTCGGTACACCAACCAGACCCGCCATGGCTGCAAACCCGGACCTCACCGGCCACACGCTGCTCATCCTACTAGACCTGGATTTGCCCGACGGATATCTGGACCGCCTGCACGCCAGGTTCCCGGGACTACAGGTCGTCCACCGCCGTGTGAGCCAGCGGAAGGACCCGGCCGCGCCCGCCCTGGACCCGTCGGACGAGGACTGGAAGACAGCCACCGTGCTCCTGACGGTCGCCCAACTGCCCACCGTTGAGCAGGCGCCGAACTTGCGGGTCGTGCAGCTGATGACCGCGGGCGCAAACCACATCATCCCGAATCCGCTGTTCAAGGACACCGAGATCCCCTTCTGTACCGCGAATGGCGTCGCTGGGTAAGAATGAAGCCGATCATATTCCTTTGAATTGCTTGGTGAGGTCAGGGGTCTTCGATCAATGTCGGTGAGGCGGCGGCGGGGGGGTGGTGCGCTCGGAGTGCCCATATTATGAAGAGAGACCGGCCGATACGTGTAGTTATATTTGTATGTATGCATCGTTGCATCGGCCACGGCTAACCACGACTATGCCAGCCCGCCCATCGCAGAATGGGTGATCTGCACCTATCTTGCCTATCAACATCGCAGTGAGTCTCTCTCTCTCTCTCTCTCTCTCTCGCCACCGGCGACACGGCGAATAATGCATTGCATGCCTGAATGGCGTCTAATCCAATCCTTCCTCCGAGCTTAGTCCCGCGCTTCCTCGACAACATGCGAGACGGTACATGGGAACGGACTCATGACCTAGACACTCTAGACACCGTCGGCCAAAGAGTGTAAGTAACACCAACGGACATTGTCCATTCCCACATGTCGACCACAAAGAATCGACTGTCCGCCTCCGGGAGGGAAGAAGCGTTGCGCAATCGACTAGCTAACCAAACCGGGTTCGAACCTGCTTTAGCGGCATCCTCGGCTACGGCAGTATTGGGCGCCAGGTAGCGCGTGTGGCGACGGCAATGGGCATGGAGGTATACGCATACACCAACAGGCCAAGGTCGACCCCGGAGTCCCGACGTGACGATTCCTACTACTCACCGGGACTGGGCGACCCAGAGGGCACTTTGCCGTCGAAGTGGTACTCGGGAACTTCAGACGCCGAGATGAACGAGTTCCTCAGCGCCGACCTCGACTTGCTCGTCGTCGCCGTGCCGCTGACCCCGCAGACGCGCGGCCTGCTCGGCACAGCGCAGTTCAAGCAGCTGGCGAAGAAGAAGACGTACGTGTCGAACATCGGGCGCGGCGCGACGATCGTGACGGACGACCTGATTACCGCGCTGGACGAGGGCTGGATCCGCGGCGCCGCGCTCGACGTCACGGATCCGGAGCCCCTGCCCAAGGACCACCCCCTCTGGCGAAAGCAGGACGTCATCATCACGCCGCACGTGAGCGGGAACACGGCAAGCTACCTGAAGCGGCTGCTGGCGATCATGGACGTCAATCTCGGGAAACTCAGCGAGGGCGAGACGCATTTCTTAAACCAAGTCAGTAGAAAACGGGGATACTAGGGAAAAAGGGGGCATGCGTTATTTGTCCTGGTCGGAATTCCCATTGGGGGGTGTGCTTAAAACTAGGGCACTTCCATCAATAGTGTACCCATTCAATGTGATAGGATTTTCATAGTAGAATCGTATTATCCATTTGGATACCGACACATGAGCAGCGACTGAAATACCCGACGAGGCTGTGTTTTATTCTGTGGGAAGAAAAGGGCATGAAATCTCTTGCATTCTGTCAGGCGGTGGCGTACCTGTTAATTATACAGACGAAGTGAGGTTAGATAAATTGATCATGTAACGTCGTTACATACCGTGATTGCTCAACCGCGGAATCCTACCGAGACAAGATCGACCGGGGCCTGCAGGTGATTCAGCAACGCACCCCGAACGGCCGAGCAACACGGTAGGCCGAACGAACAAGGGAAAAAATGCTGAATGAGCACGAGCGGTGCGGAGAAGCCGAGGCTCGCGCGAGACCGCATCGAACCACCGTCATGATATCCATTGAACCTTAAGGCTACATCGTTCGAAGTATTCACGCCATCAGCAATCTAACATCTCTTTTACATAAATAGACGGGAGATTCCCTTAATTGAGGCTATCCCGGCGTAAATATTCCATAAACAACGCAAAGTAAGACATTGACACCGAAGCGCTAGAGTATACCCAAACATAAATCCAAAAAGAAAAAACAAAAGAAATCTATTAAAGTCCGTCGCCGAATCAAATCAAACCACACGCCCAAAGGGCCCCCCAAAGAAAATGACAACACAACCAGAACCCCCCATCCAGCCCGTGATAATAATAGGCGCCGGCCTGGCGGGCCTGGTGACGGCCCACGAGCTGACGAAGCGCCAGATCCCCGTACACGTCCTAGACCAGGAGGGAGAGCAGAGCCTGGGCGGGCAGGCCTTCTGGTCGCTGGGCGGGCTGTTCTGCGTGGACTCCGCGGAGCAGCGGCGCATGGGGATCCGCGACGGCCCGGCGCTGGCGCTGCGCGACTGGCTGGGCTCGGCGCGCTTCGACCGCGCGCGGGAGGATCACTGGCCGCGGAGGTGGGCGGAGGCGTACGTGGCGTTCGCGGCTGGCGGCCTGGAGGCTTATGTTAAGGGTCTCGGCCTTGGGTTCGTCTCTAGTGTTGGCTGGGCGGAGCGCGGGGATGGGAGGGCTGCTGGACATGGGAATTCCGTGCCTCGGTTTCATGTTGCTTGGGGTGCTGGGCCGGAGGTTGTTCGGGTTTTTGCGGAGCCGGTGCGCGTGGCGGAGGGGAGGGGACTGGTGCGGTTTGGGTTCCGGCGGGTTGTTGATGAGATTGTTGTTGATGGGGCTGGGCGGGTTACGGGGGTGCGTGGGCGGGTGCTGGAGGAGGATGCCGTGGAGAGGGGCGTTAAGTCGTCGAGGAAGGAGGTTGATACGTTTGAGATGCGCGGCTCGGCTGTCGTGATTGCTACTGGGGGTATTGGGGGGAATGTCGAGGCTGTTAAGAAGGCGTGGCCGGTTGACCGTCTTGGTCCGAAGGTCCCGGAGAATTTCGTCGTCGGTGTGCCTGCTCATGTCGACGGCCGCATGATTGACATCGCTGAATCGGCGGGTGCTAATGTCATCAACCGCGACCGTATGTGGCACTACACGGAGGGCTTGCAGAACTGGGATCCTATCTGGCCGGGACACGGCATCCGCGTGTTGCCCGGGCCGTCGTCGCTCTGGCTCGACGCGACGGGCAATCGTCTGCCGCCGTTCCTGTACCCGGGCAGCGACACGCTCGCGACGCTGAAGCACATCTGCGGCACCGGGCACGACTACACGTGGTTCATACTGAACCAGACGATCATAGCGCGGGAGTTCGCGCTGTCGGGGTCCGAGCAGAACCCGGACCTGACGAGCAAGAGCATCTGGCAGCTCCTCCGGAACCGCGTCTTCAGCTCCAAGGGCACGGTCCCCGTGCAGAACTTCCAGAAGCACGGGAAGGACTTCGTGGTGCGCGGGAACTTGCAGGACCTCGTTGCGGGCATGAATGAGCTGGCGGTGTCCGTCGGCGGGCCTGAGCTTGACTACGCGGATGTGCGCGAGACGGTCGAGGTCCGTGATGGACAGGTCGAGAATAGCTATTGCAAGGACGCGCAAGTCATGCTCATGCGCAACGGCCGCAATTACTGGCCCGACAGTCTGAGTCGCATCGCGGCGCCCCATCGGCTCTTGGATCCGAAGCATGGGCCCCTGATCGCCGTGCGCATGAATCTGCTTACGCGGAAGACGCTTGGCGGGTTGGAGACGGATCTGCAGAGTCGTGTTTTGAGGGCTGACGGGAGCCCGTTTCCGGGCTTGTATGCTGCTGGCGAGGCGGCTGGGTTTGGCGGCGGCGGTGTCCATGGGTACAGCTCGCTGGAGGGGACGTTCCTGGGCGGGTGTATCTTCTCCGGGCGGGCTGCGGGCATTGCGATTGCCGATAAACTCCTTGGGACTCAGGGAGGTAGTGACTTGAAGGACTAGAACATGGTTAGTAGAGGATATTATCCCCTTTTACTTACTTAGTTCTGGTTCGCTCAAAAGTATCTCGTAAACACGTTCGGGATCTGTACACTTCACTGGATTAATTATAGCCGAAAGTAATAAAGTTCGTGTTGAAGCTGCCCGTTTCGAATGCCAGGAAAATACCTATACGACCCGTAGCCCATCCTTTATTCATATCCCACGCCAGCCGAGAGTTGAGTTTCGGGGGCCCTGTTGTCTGATCCCATGTACTAATCCTCCAATACCCATAGCCATTTCCATTTCCATTCCCATGCTCGCTGCCTGCTTTTCCTAACCCTTTTTTCGTGAATCCTACCGGGATGCATCTGTATAAAGTGACTTGACATGACATACGCAAACGCCGTCGCCGGGCAGTTCAGCAATCCTCCAGAGTGCGCCCAATTCCCAAGTCCCAAATTTCCATGCGCGAAAAGACATGAGTGATGCAAATTCATCTCAAGACTTGATGCTCTCCAGCACCGCCTTCACCATGGCATTTCCGACCACGATAGCCTCGGGGAACCGGTGCTCGAAGAAGCCTTGCGTGTTGAGGAACCTCTCTTTCCAGGTCTCGAAATGGCCGAGCCCGACGCACTCCGCCCAGCCGCGCGCCGCAAACGTGAACTCGAGGTCCTCGTCTCGGAACGTATTATCCTCAAGGGCCACGCGCAACGCCTCGTCGAGGTGCGCTTGGTTGCGGAATAAGCTCTCAGTGGCGCCGAACCAAAGCCGGAATAGCGGCGTGCTGCAGATCATGTGGTCGTAGGGCACGATGCCTAGTATGCTCCAGCAGTCGACCATCGCGAGGAGACTGAGATGGTTGTTCGGCAGCGGCGCGAAAGACGCGGTGGGGCGGCTCAGACTGAACTGGTCGAGCACGGCCTCTCCTAGCAGCGGCTTGTCGCCCCATTTAGGGTTCTCTTCGGTTCCAAAGACCTTCTCCTTGGCACAGAGGACGCGCTTGCGGAGGTCGGCCTTGTGACCGCCTATCATTAGCTTGTAGAGATCCGTTACTGATTTGGCATATTGGTCGATCTGCTTCCGGGCTTGCGGGTTGAGGATCGCGAGGCCGGCGTACACGTGCCACTTCTGGCTGTAGATTCGCATTGTCAGGTTGATCTTGACGTTCTCGATACCACCGACATAACGTGTGCCTTCCCAGGGAAACTGCTGCGATGAGTGCCAGGCCTTTCCCATGCTGAGGAAGGCGGCGTGTGTCACGGCCTGGGTGTCCGCGGTCATACGGTCATGCTGGTGTGCTGTCAGGTACACATGCTTCGACTGTAAACACCGCAGAATGGTCTCGACTTTCTTGAAGGAGTCGTCGGAAGCGCGGTGTTTGATAAGAACCTGGGATTGACATCCGTCAGTTAGCGCGGCCGCTGCGTTGTGGCTGTTGAATGGAGGTCTAATACCAAGGGTTGATCCTTGGAGTCCACCCTGGGACCATGAAGCGAATGACATGAGACAATATCTACATCTTCCGGTAGATGATCCTCAAACGCCTTGATCTCGGGGTCCTTGCAAGACGTCTGGCCACCAACAATGGCGCCCTGCTTGGTCGCTAGTTTTTCTCTTCAGCATGCCAGTTCTCACGCAGCAAAATCATCAGGAATACTCAAGCATACATGGACCATATTGGGCGACGATGTTCTGTATAGCGGCAGCTTCCACGCTGTAGATGATGTAGTCACTAGCTCGAGACACCAGATGACCATTGCGAAGTATTTGTATATTGGTCTAAACGAATCTCAGCATGGATTCGGCCCGAATGCGTAGCTACAATTATTCACCATGCTTGAGAACTCTTTACTTAGGGCTTCATAGTTCTCCTCTTTATCACAAGCCTTAATCCTACCAGCATTGAGTTAGCCATGTTGTGATGTATACGCGCTTGGATTCTACGTGTTCGGGATCTGTACGCAACCCATTAGTATCGCAATCAACCACGGGACAGCAAGCTAATGAAGAGATGCGGATGTGCTTCAGACAAGTTTGTAAAGGTAGCTGAGTATTGACATCATGGAAAGCCAACTGCCGCGCCGGGACCAAAAAGGCGAATCCAGCGGGCCGAAAGCAATGCTCGAGCCAAATGCACTCAAGTCATCATTTGCAAGGAAGGGAATGGCGAAAGCAACAGAGGGGCGAGACTTACCAAAGATACGAATGAAGGTGTGTTCTCTCCAGCGTGTTCAGGGTGCTTACTTCCAGCCAGTATCACCAAGCCTGCGAGCGTACATCTTTCCCATATCACCCATACCGATGATACCGACGATGAAATTCTCCATTTCTGGAGGCACGCCAGTCACGGGAGTCGCGGCCATTGTGAAGGACAACGAGTACGATGACCAGGAACAATGCTTTGATCACAGCACAACCACAGTCTTATTGTCTATTGGCTACACGCATCACAATCAGGCCTGCACCAACCAAACTTCTTACGAAGTGAGTTGCTTATGGGACTGGCGGTGTTGCTGCTGTTTGTGGTCTCGGGGATGGAAAAGAAGAAGGTTGGACGAGACAGAGAATTTTTACGCGAATTTGTACTTGAGCGACGACCGGCGCACGTGCCACCAAGGACGGGCAAGCCACATAGACCGTGGACTGTGGCTGGTGAGGCAACTCTGTAACTAGGTAAAACGAGCCACACCGACTCGGACTCCACTTCCATGTTTAAGCCACCGCGAAATCAAACACCCGAGCAAGTATAGACGGTATAGCAGCCGTAAATAACAAAACCTATTGGACGAAGTGAAACTGGCCATGGAAGGTCTATTCGCTCTAGGATCCAACGGCTCAGGCCAGCTGGGTCTGGGTCACGAGGAAGACGTATCCGTCCCCAAACAGGTTCAGTTCAGCCAGACTCCCCTTAACGACCCCATCACCCAAGTAGCTGCCGGCGGCAACCATACTGTCCTCGTCACGGCGTCGGGGAGGGCATACTGGAGTGGCGACCCGGCCGGTGGCTGCTGCGGAGTGGTGGCGGACGATGATAAAGGAGACGTCCCTTCACTATTCCGGGAATTACGTCTTTCAGATTCGGCTGGCATGGGCATTGTCATGCATGCCGCCTGCATGTGGGACTCTACGATACTGGTCCTCGGGGATGAAAATCAACACGCAACGCGGGTATACAGCTGCGGTGCTACAGAAGACGGAGCGGGAAAATCCGCGCAGACTGACGGAACAGAGGGAAAACCCGTATTGATGCCGGACTTTCCTCCAGTTGGAACGACGGTGACGAGCCTCGCAACCGGTTTCAGACACGTCGTCGCCGTTCTAGACAACGGCGATGTCTACGGGTGGGGAAATGGACGGAAGGGCCAACTTGGCCAGCTAGATGAAGCCGCCGATGCCAGAGCCGTAGTCACCAAACCGCAGAAAATTACCGGTATTCCGTTCAAAGTAGCTAAAGCGGCGTGTTGCCAATACACTACTTGTCTCATTGCGGCGCCTGGGGACGGGCGGATCATGGTTCTCGGCGCTGACAAATGGGGATTGAAAAGCCAGGCGCCCCCTGAAGTACCCAGTTGGAAAACCATCACGGCCGGCTGGGGAACTGTTTATATCGCGAAACGGGATGGAACGCTCATCTCATGGGGCCGGGACGATCATGGCCAGTTGCCCCCACCTGGCCTCCCGGAAATATCCCATATCATGGCTGGCAGCGAGCATGCTGTAGCTCTGACGGAGACCGGCGATGTACTGGCCTGGGGCTGGGGCGAACATGGGAACTGTGGGCCGAACACGGACGAGAAATTCGGAAACGTCAAGGGGCGTTGGAACGTGCTAGCTTCTTTAAAGAATCTACCTGAGGGATCAAGTATAATAGCTGTTGGGGCAGGCTGTGCGACAACTTGGATTAACATTATGACAGAGGGTCTTTTCTTATGACCTCAAACAAATTACCGTAAACCCCACCAGTTCCGTGCATACGTGCATATCAAGCATTCCTGCTGCCAAATTCCCGTGACATGTGAATATCAACGCAGTAATCGCCCTCCACAGATACGCAGGATCATTATTTATAACTTGTACTAATCGCCGAAGAGACCAAATTTGCGAGCTTGGGAAAGACGTTGTGTCGGCTCTAGCTGACTCAGGTTCGGATCAAAATCAATATCCGCACCAGGTTTAGGAATGCTCGGTTGATTGTTCATTGCGGGCCGCATATTCATCGCAGTCGAATTCTGTGCTATTGTCAGCATTTTCTCAAGAGCTAGCACATAAGAAATTGCTATTGCTCACCAGATCACCACTAGTATCCCAGCTTAGACGCGCGTTCTCTTCCTCCTCTTCTTCGTCGACATTGACCGGTTCCCATTGCTCGTCGTTGTCTTGCGGTACGAATAACGACTCGGACTCGAGAGTAGCTGGCGGCGGGCGCTGGGAGGGGCGCTCTATCGGCGGTCGTAAAGAGGGCATGGGGTTTGGGCGGGAAGATGGTGTTTTAGACGCCGTTTGTGCCGGCGTAGGGGCATGAGAATTGGCCCTGCTGGTCATTGCCTCGAGCTGCGGCCTGCCAGACGTCTTCGCGTTTGGCCCAGTCTTCTTGGCTTTCGGGTCAGGTCCCCGACGCTCCCCAATAGTCATGAATAAAAACTCGCATTTGATGCCATCGCTGTCATATTTCAGTTGCATTGGATTGGCGGGCGTCGAGTAATCGGCCGAGACATCGACGCCTAAGATAGAAGCATGCTGAATGATAGCACGGAAATCCTTGACACTAATGACGATGTGAAGGCCGTCCTCGCTGACGTGGAAACTGTCAAACTCGTCTCGCGCGACGGCAATCGACGTCTGCAGTGGCTTCTTTAAGACCTCTGTCGTTGTTTGTATTAGTGACAGCTCGGTATCCTTGTCAATGAGACTTACCGTCGCCATTAGCAACTCTCTCGGTGAAGCAAGTGAAGTTGACGATGTCATCTTCGGCATTGATGTCCAAATAATCGATTCCAGGACCGAAATGATCCATGAGCTGGCGTAGAGTTCTTGATGAGATGACCCAATTGTTCATGGCCTTAGTCTTGTCGAATTTAGCATGAACTGGCGGGCTTACTTCGAAGGGCAATCGATACTTGGTGGTTATTCCTTCTGACATGAGTGGGGGCCCAAGGCAGGTGGCATTAAGATTCTAGCTCACCGTTTCGAAAGACGATCTTGGCAACAATTCTACTCTTCTTTCTAGGTTCGTCAGTGACAGTAACCTCACACCGTTCGATTGTGGTGTCCTTCTCCCTCTCGTGTAGGGGGTCCCCGCTGCGACTGCGAAAGAGGGACAGCAACGCCTGGAACAAGCGTCGTAATTAGCTGGTAGAATAGAACACTAGAGGATACAGAAGCGACGGTGTGACGCACCCGATTATAGAGCTTGCAGAAGAACTTATCGTGATTCTGGGCTACGCCTGCGTAGTGATACTTGGAGAAGAAGCGGTTCGCGGTGAAGGCGAGGGAGCCATATGCCGACTTGGATGTGTTGATGGCGGTTAACACCAGCTATGAGGACGTCATGTTTAAGCGAGTGTTAACGATGGTGTAGGACACGGCGTAAACGCACCTTATCTCTCTTCGCTTCCAAAGACACCTCATCACTGAATTTACTGAGGCATGTAAGCGCCTCTCGTAGAATATTCACCCCATCCTCGCTCAGGGTGAACTTCAACACAGCCATAGTTATCTGAGATGGCTTATATTACCCACACCAGTGAGAGCACCAGTGGATGCGTGGCGTGAGCAAGTGTAATTCCAGATTCGGGAATATGAAAATACATAAGTGTTTTATGTATATCGAACACCGCCGGATACGAGCGCTGAGCGCGTTCTATCAGACCATGAAACTTTGCTCAGCTTCGTTTGTGGTTGTGGGGATGGACGGTACAGACTGCCCGTGCTGTGGGTGAGCGCCCGAAGGCGAAGGATTCGGCCGAAAATTACGGGTGGCCTGTGCCGGACCGTTGGCAGCCGCCCACGACCGATTGGGTGCCAGGGTATCGAGGCTCGAGCGCCAGTTATCAGGTAGGGTACCCTATCTCATGCTCCCTGCACCGACACCCTCGAGTTCTCCCCTCTTTTCATTACCACCTACTTACCTATTAATCTAGTTACCGCCCACACTCATACAACCGAGGACTCTGATCTATCTACGGAATACCGAGGTTACTGTCTGGAATGGAGATCCTATAGTAATTATATGTTCGCCCAAACTTCAGTCTCCCTCCATACCTACCTACAATCCGCCACAGATGTCCACTATGCCGTAACACTTTTCAACCTTCGACTCCAGACTATCCCAGAATATGGCCGACGCAATCGGGATGAGCCTTAGACTCTCGAATGATTATAAAGAGTCGTAGCCCAGCTGATTCTAAACACACTAGGATCTGGCGATACGCATGCCGTGAGTCGGCAAGTATTATAATTTGTCACGAGGTCTTAAACTTCTTGAGCCAGGTTTCTTTTGAATTTAATTAGATGGGTATTGCTCCAGCTCAACTAAGCATTCGTCGCATATTTACTCGTAATCATATCCGCCAAACTGCCTATCTTCGCCGTTCCGCTGAGCAGCTGTAGCACCGTGGCTTCGACACCAAAAGACTTCATCAACCAGTTCCGCAATTCCGCCGCCACCAGACTGTCTAGCCCATAATGAGACATGGCCTTCCGTGCATCAATGTCATCAGCTTCTATACTTAGAAGCTTAGCAAGATGAGTGACGACTGCCTCTTGGGCAATAGCCGTCTGCTCCTGCGCCGATGACGCCGTCCTCAGTCGCTTCGACCACGATGAGCTGCTGTCTGTGCTTTGACTGCCCGCTGAGTCGCGTGCCGCCGCTTTATCGTGTATCGCCTGTGCGACTGTTTGGAAACGAGCATTCTCATGCCACACGAAGTCAGATAAACGGCCACTATCAACCCAGGGGAGAAAGCGCGCAGGATCGAGCCCGCACACGACTTGAGCTGGGGAATCGGAATCCGACTGAGAGAAGCTCGAACCAGATTGCGACGACGATTGGCCGAAAGCACCTTCTATCATCAACAAGAACTCCGTCTCGGATTGACCGTAGGTCAGCACGCGCTGAAGCATCTGCTGGGTCTTCTTTGATCCACTAACAGACCCTACCTCTAGGATGAGGCCGAGATCTATAGAAGTAGCCGGTAAGCCCTGCGATTTTCGCATCCATGCGAATGCATCTTGGAATGCGCCAGCAGCGCAATACGCAGATTGCGAGGGGGTGCCCACGACTCCTACAATGGACGAAGTCATGACGAAGAAATCCAGAGGAAAGCCCCTCGTGACGCGGTGAAGATTAGTAGTACCCACGACCTTAGGCGCAAGCACTTTCTGCACCTGTGCATGTGTCGTCTGACTGAAGATGCCGTCCTATTGTCTGTTAGCTGGGCGTGTCAAGGCAAGGGGATAGCTATGGACTTACGCCCTCAACCATGGCTGCGTGTACCACGCCTTTCACGGCCCTCTGCTTGGACACTACGCCCACCGCGGATTCTAAGGTGTCATAGTCTGTAACATCACCCTGAATGACTTGGGGACTTCCTCCTAAGTCTATCAACTCTTGAAGGAATGCTTTGGCTTCAGATGTCTTGCCTCCCGATCGCGACAAGAAAACGAGGTGCCGTGCACCGCGTTCAATCATCCATATAGCGAGACTTCGGCCAAGGCCTCCCAGGCAGCCTACCAAAAGATATGCAGCTTCAGGATCAAAGGTGACGCGGCCCGCACCTTGCATGACCTAATGGAGTTTAGTTATCATTCGTCATAATTGGGTTTGATAGACGGCAAAGGAAATTGTGATCTCTCACCTTTACGGTCGATGTTGAATCGTCGAAGCGGATAACCACCTTTCCAATATGCTGTCCTTTTGAGAAGAAGGTCATCGCCGAGGTCAGCTCAGATATTTTGAACGACGTGATTTCGTCGATGGGTCCGATGGATCCCTTTTCCCAGAAGGCCTTCAGTTCAACCATAAGGCTATACGAATAAGTCAGTTCACCTGATGCTGTAAATATAGAGGGTGATGACGCCGGCAACTCACCGTTCGATAATCTCCGGCTTCTGATCCATAATCCGCGTTAAGTCAAAGGAGGAGAACGTCGCATTCCTTTTGAACATCTCAAGACTTATCTTTCCTGCTCCAAGAACATCGGTTCTACCCAAATCCAAGAACCGGCCTAAAGGAGCAATGCATCTCCACATCTCGTGCATCGCATTGCCTGCCACACTATTGAGGATGACATCGATGCCTTTTCCTTTTGTCTGTCGCATGATGCTTTCAACAATACCGGGGGCGCGAGACTGGAAGATATGCGTCAATGGGACATTGAATTTCTCAGCAATGAATTTCCTCTTGTGGTCACCCCCAACTGTCACGTATATTTCAGCGCCAAGCTGTTGAGCAATACGGATTGCGGCCAAGCCGAGACTTCCTGCTGCTGATTGAATCAGGACCGATTCGCCTTGCGTCAGTCTGGCTACATGCTTAAGGGCGTATATTGCAGTAAGATAGGAAATCGGCATCGAAGCAGCGGAGGCGAATGATTGCCCTTCCGGAATCTTGGAGATGAAGGTTTCCGGAGAACGCATATAATTGCCCATTTTGCCTATTATGAGCCCAAAGACCCGGTCGCCTTCTTTGAAGGACGTGACGCCAGGTCCAACTCGACATACTACACCAGCCGCCTCATGGCTTGAATGATTCGCATCAAACTTTCCAGTCGCTATAGCTATGTCCTAAGAAGAGTTAGCTCAGTCCCAGTTACAAGTTCCAACCATGACTCATACCTTCATGTTAAGCCCAATGGCCTCGGTCTTGATCTGCACCCAGCCCTCCTTCAGTGGCCTTTGGAACGATGCATCTGGTTCAAAGTAAAGCGAAGACAACAATCCTGGCTGCATGTAGCTCGCTTTCAATGGCCCTTGATCGGTCAACGAAGACTCTCGAATGTCAAAGACAAGTTTGTGGCGTAGCCTGTACGCTTCATTTAGAGATATGTTTGGTAAGAGTCTCTCAATATAGAAATTGTTGTTGGCGAGGACACATTCACGGTCAAGAACCCGCCCGTCCCTATATGTTCGTAACTCATTGAACTTATAGAGGATTAGTTCCGCAGTTCTTGTCAGAGAATTGAGATAGCGATCGCGCATCTCTATAAACGCCGTATCTATATGCGCACTTTCGTTTGCGATAGATCGAAGCATTCCCTTCATGACCGCACACTGACTTGCATCAGTCGCGTTTCCGTCAGCTACCCAGACGAGGATTTTCGTATTTTCCAGCATGGCTTGGATTGCTCGGAAATGCTCTTTGCCGCGATGAAGCATGGTGCTATCTTCGATATCGACAAGCGAAATAATATGCGAGCTAGCAGGTATTTTGTCATGGGAGAGTAAGTCTACGTATACGCAGTTAACGTTTTGTCTCCGTAAAATCTTGTTGAGAATTCCTGCCAGCGGAGGCGGGTAGTCACGATATACAAGATAAACACGACTATCCTGAGCCGTTTCTGTTTCGAGGCCTCTTGAGGATGTGTCGGGTTTTGTGGTCATTGTCAACGTTGATACTGCTTCGCTATCCGCATACTAGGAGCTCATTAGCCATGGAATCATTCGTGTCAGTGGCAGTTCGCACTCACATCCTCAAGGGTGACTTTATTCTCTAAGAATCCATTTTCGACGAGCAAACGATGCCATTGATTAGCATCTATGATCTGATCAGTACTATCGCCCCATCTACCGGCAGTTAACCGATTTAGGACTTCCAGGCTTAAACGGTTATGCTTGGGAGAAAGGATGACCAAAGAAGCTCCTGGTCGCAATAACTTGTACACATTCTGAAGTGTCGTTGCCGGATTGTTGACCAGGTTTAAACTTCCATTTAACAATATCAAGTCAAAGGAATCCGTTTGAAATCCTTGGGCTTCCAGGTCACTTTCGATATCCAGTACTTGGAATGTTACGCCACGATAACCATTGAACTGGGCTTGGGCGTCTAAGATCGATCGCTCACTTGGATCCGTGAAGACGTATTCATGAAACCTCTTGCACGATGTATTTGATCCCAAGGTGTCTAAAAGCACGGATGCTGCGCCACCCGTCTTACCTCCTATTTCTAGGATTCGCATACGAGGGGCTTTATGGGCTTGAATATCGACCAGGCGCCGGAGCTGGGTGTATGCCTCACGAACAGCGATTCCAGAGGCATATAAATTACCCAAGAGGTTATTGTCCATAAGGAGTTTGATGCTGTTGGTTTCTCCGCCTATGATTGCAGATATGTTCTCATGCAATATCTTAAAGCAGGCGGCCTCAGGGATGTCGCCAACTTCCTTAAATAAGTCATTTATGCGTACCACCAGTTGATCGTGGTTGAGGTCAGAGACAGCTTGCGAAGCAGACGAATCGCGCCAATCTTGTACCCATTGAGCAAATGCGCTGTGGCTGTTTTTCTGCTCGCTTACTCTCGCTTCCTCAAAAGTACGTGCGGCGTCGACGAGTATGTGCTCGTAAAGGCTGTCAACCTTTTCCATCACGGGTGCCTCGAGTATTGCCGGTGGAAATGACACTTGCGCAAAGTCGTTGGTGAGGGTATCGACGTCAATGCTTGAGACAGTTCTCCAATACGGTTCGCATGTAGATGCGGATGATTTTGCTGATTCAGTGCCACCATCGTACACGGCGCATTTGAGCTCGCCAATATCCAGCAGTCGATGACCTGCTGGGCTGCGCAATTGGATTTGCGCATATGCGCTACGTATGCCTAAAATCTCACCGATTGCTACTGCTTGGCCTGTCGATCCGGACGACCGGGAAGGCGAAATTGACATGTTGTTTAACAGGATCGGCACGAAGCCTTTATCTGCATTTTCAACTTGGCCGGAATGAATTGCAATGAGTGCTAACTGAAGGCAAGCGTCAAGGCTTGCTGGATGCAGTGCATACTCAGACTCCCCGCCTTTAATCGTATCAGCAGTAGAACTCAAGGCCACATCGGCGGCGGCGGTGGGTGCGCCATGGTATGCTCGTAAATTCGAGAGACACCGAAAAGTCGGGCCATAACCAAGACCGATCGCTTCGAACTTTTCATACCAACGATCTATGTCAAGCAGCCTAGAGCGAGGATCTACCTGCAGCACTTCCTCGTCGCCACTCATGGCTTCTGTCTCTACGCTGATCGTACCTGAACAATGTTCTGTCCATGCGTCAGTTTCTGGGGCAATAGAACTGATGCTGAAGCTGTACCACTCCGAGCTCGGGCTAGTGTTGGTTAACGGGACAATTCCCATGTTGAGTACGGTTTCAACGCCTAATTCATTGTCTTCCAATTTCATGGTCGAATTAACAGCGACGTTCCGAAGCTTGAATGATTTGATTGGACCAGGCTCTAGCCCATCGTTGTGCATCTGGCGAGCCGCTTCAACAGCCATTGCGACGTAGGCTGCCGCGGGTAGCACAGCATGGGGAACGAGTTTATGATCGCTCAGCCAAGGTAGATCTTTAATTCGGAGGACATTCCTCCAAGATGGCTGCACTCTCGAGGACCCAGGCTGTCTGCTTCCGAGAAGATCGTGGCGAAGATATTTACGTGTCCTATGCTCCCTGTTGAATCGGTTCTCGAAGTACACTGGCTTTTCGGGATAGGTGAAGGTGTACTGCGGCATGTCGACACAAGGAAAGCCATGACATAGTTGAACTTTGCCGTTCTTCAATCTTTCGGTCGCATTTACGGCGACGAGATTGATTTGGGCATTGTTCAGGAAAAGCCGCCCGGCAAGCTTCAGCATGCCTAACACATCATGCTCACCTCTCCGGAGAGACTCCAAACATGGAGGAAGGACTTGACCTTTGCTCTCACCGAATGAGCGTATCTGCTTTATAGGCCCAGAAAGAGCTGGATGAGGCCCTACTTCAATTAAGAGATCGATTGGAACCTCGCGCGATAATTTTAAAACTGCATCGGAGAAGAGGACAGGTGACTCGAGGTTTTGTCGCCAGTAACCCGGAAGCGTAGCATCAGCCTGTTCGTCGGGGTTCACTGATGATATCCAGGCTGAGGAAGGCCGGCGCGGCTCGCGCTCAGTCAACTCTTTGATGTCGCGCAGCCCCTGAGATGCAAGCTCTTCATACATAGTACCCAGTTTCAACATGTGATGCGAGTGGTAGGCATTATTCCCAGTCTTCAAAATCCGATTGAAGACATTATGAGCCATCAACGCCGCGGCTAACTCATTTATCGGCTCGCTCTCGCCTGATATTGTCACACTTTCTGGAGAGTTGACAGCGGCAACCTGAATCTTGCCTTTAATGTCCATCATGTAAGGTGCTACTTGATTCGGACCAAGTCCCACGGCTAGCATGAGGCCGCGCTGGTCATTCTTCGAGACTGCTTGACCCCGATAGTACGCGAAAGCGATAGCTTCGCTTGCGCGGAGACGCCCTGCCGCATACGCCGCAGCAATTTCCCCTAGGACATTGGTTAACAGGGAACACTATACCTCGGCGAATGTCTTACCTGAAGAGTGGCCGACAGCCGCTACTGGACGTATACCCCATTGTTCCAGCAGACTGACAAGCGCTATCTGCAACGCAGTGCAGACAGTTTGAGAGTATTGGGACTCATGAATTCGACTTGTGGTGGGGCCTTCTGCGAGCACCTCCTCAATAGTCCAGGACGGCCCATCATGTAAGTGCGCTAAAACATCATCCAAATAGCGGATGGTCTGTTTGAACACGTGATATTCGTGGATCAACTTGAGGCCCATTTCGGGCCATTGCGCTCCTTGACCGGTGAAGACGAAGGCGATATTCCGCGCTACTGAGCTTGGGGCCTTGCCGACTGTTAAGGCGTCGCGCTCTATGCCGGACTGAACGGCGCTGTGCTCCAATATTGCGAAGGCGCGGCGAGGAAACGTAGATCGTCGAGCACTGAGAGTGAACAGAAGATCAGATAAATCATATCTCCTGGTTGATTCAGAAAGGCTGGCAATGGATGCTTTGAGAGCCGACTCGTCGTGGGCAGAAAACGGTATTAGTACAACTGGCCGTGTTCCAGGCGCTTCAGCCTGCGTAAGCTCATAAGGCCGGCACCATTCCAAAAGTTGGACGTTGTCTCCATCGCCGTTTAAGGGATGCACTGTCTGTGACGTGCCATTGACGTTTTGTGCTTTAGGCACTGACAGGCCGGGAAGCTTGTAGCCAGGTATGAGCAAGCTGGGATGGTCGAGAATGCAATGTGCATTTGCACCACCATAACCGAAGCTACATTGTAAATCGGGATCATTAGCCTTCGCACGGCTGGGAACCGTTTGGTAAAGTGAGCTCACCTGTTAATGCTGACTCGACGCAGTCGGTTGCTCGGCCATGGGGTCATTTCTGTCACTACCTTGGCACGAGCTTTTTCGAAGTCAATTGCAGGATTGAAGGTTTCGATCCCAATTGTGGCGGGGATCATACGATGTTCCATGGCCAATATAACCTTCATTATCTGGGCCAAAGCACTGGCAGGTTCGCTGTGACCCAGATTTGGCTTGATCTATCGTCGCTCTCCGTTAGCTCTGTCACTCAAATCCTGGGGAAGTGGACGACTCACCGACCCTATTAGCAGAGGGTCATCTCCGTCCCGTACTGACGAAAATACTCGTCCCAAGGCGGTAACCTCAATCGGATCACCGACTGGCGTACCCGTACCATGGCACTCAAAGTATCCCGTTAAAGCAGGATCAAGATTACCTGAGGCTTTGTAGGCTTCCCTGATCACTGCCTCTTGTCCCTCGGGGCTCGGATGCGATATACCTCCAGTTTTGCCGTTGGCATTGAAGGCTGATCCGCGAAGAACAGCGCGAATCGGGTCACCCCGAGCAACGGCGTCTGACAGCTTCTTGACGTATAGAGCGCCGAAGCCTTCAGCACGAGCATAACCATCGGCAGCAGCATCGAAAGTATGACTCCTAGAAGTAGGTGAAATTGCACCGAGCTTGGTTGTTAAAACCTGCGCGTCGGGCGTTAGGATGAGGTTCCCCCCGGCTACGATGGCAGCGTCGCAATCTCCATTCTGGATTGACATCACCGCTATGTGTAGCGCGTACATGGAAGCCGAACACGCCGTATCGACCATCATGCTAGGGCCAGTTGTGAGCTAATATTCCGAAAGATAGGATACGACAGATTTTGAGGGGGACTCTGATGCGAGCACGGAACGCACCTCGGCCCTCGAAGGTTGAAGACATAGTTGATTCTGTTACTGAGTATTGTCGCGCCGCCACCCGTTACTGAGTAAGGCAGCGGAAAGTCCGGATCTCTAAGCTGCATCACCTGGTGTTCATTGTTGAAGTTACCGACGAACACTCCGGTTCTTGAGCCGGCGAACTGGTCCCATGTTTCTCCAGCATTTTCGAACGCTTCATACGTGACTTCAAGCAATTTCCGCTGGGTAGGATCCATAGACAAAGCCTCCGTGGCAGTAATACCAAAGAATGCATGGTCAAGGTGACGTGGGTCTTCTTGGAGCAGATGGCCGCCTACGGTATACATGCCGCCAGGCCGCTGCCCATTGGGATGATAAAAGCCATCTGGGTTGATACGATTGGAGTCGAATTTGGCCCAGCCGTCTCTTTTTTCCCGGAGCAGGTCCCATAGCTGAGAGGTGTTGCGAACGCCGCCGGGCCATCGGCATCCTACATCGTGAAGTTAGAACGAAGCTCGATATTTGCACGTCAAGGAGGCTTATTACCCATTCCAACAATAGCTATCAAGTCTCCATGTTCGGGACTCAGGGCGTCTGCTGCCACCGCGTCCGTCCGCTGATAACTTGTCATCGTATTTTGATATACAGTCTACTGGGTCACCCGTGATGGTGGACTGATACTGATGCCTCTTTAGTCTTATAGGTCGGCGATAGTGACAGGACTAATATCACCCATCGTATAAGTGCTCGACGATAGGAGACATGCCAACGGCGATAGCGCGTCGGCGAGGCTCTGCTCCGAATATGGGTCTTGACCACTAAGAGCGGTTCGATACAGGTGCAGCACGCCTTCGGGCGACCGGCTAAAAGCTGTTCCCATAGTTTTTGGCTCCCTCGGCGCTCAATGCAGTTTCGGTCATTCATTGACCTTGAAAGGCAAATAGGTAGTCTTGACGATACGTGCGGCCTAACGATACGTGCGGCTTGACGATACGTGCGCTTACCCCTGATACCGCTTCCGGATCAGGATAGAAGGATGCCGAGACCAGGCCCCTAGTTCCCCGGGTGCCCACCGCCGGGTTACGTTGTAGGATTACAATTGATTACCATGCAGGACTCCCATGGTCACCGATCGAGACTATTAAGACAATCACCAACGTGCTCTTCGAGGCCAGTCGACGCGTATCCATGTCACGGCGGTGCGACTAACTGCTTGCCTACCTACGCAGTATGATCGTCGTGTATGTAACTCGTTGTGTAAGCCAGTCCTTCACCTCAACCAAGCTCCGGGATTGCAGTAGCTCCACCAACAACGAGGTTCTGGTACTGTGACTATGCAGTGCTGGCGGCCAGTTCTGTGGCCACAGGTTCAGAACGAGGCATCGAGGGGTTTCAGACCGCCCCCCCGAATCAAACGGCACAGCCCACCCGCATTAACGCGTGTTTGATTGCTGGCATGTGTCTCCTCCGGATTATACAATTCGGTCCCCAGAGATTCTTTCTAGATGTCGGGGGATCCTGGACGGTCCATCAATACAACGTCGGACGTTGTGTCGCATATGCGGGCCGGAGAGGTTGCAATTGGCATCCCACGCGCGGTCCACAACCTAATATCAAACTCTGGGTTTTGGGGTATACACGTAACTGCAGCTGCAGCAGAACCCCCTCCGACTCGGCCTCCTTCACGACCTGCCAGACGACTGATATTCAGTGACTAATGATGCTCTAATGCTCTAATGCTCTACCTAACGCTCATTTCATGTGGCCGGAATGGTTCTTTTTAGTAATCGGGCCCGCATGAACGCGCTGCTACGCTGTGTTTGGCGCTGCTCGGGCTCTCGCAATGGAACATAACTGCATGAAAATTGGGCTCGTCTCTGAATTTTTTTTTGGGAGGATCTCCGCCCGGAAGAATCCACATTTCAAGCCTTACGAGACCTTTCACACGTCCTTTTTTCACGACGATCTGGATCAGTTGGAATGATATACGTGCTTTCTTGAGGACGGGGTAAGCTACTTTTGGCGCGGAATGCATGCGGACGGCTCGCTATCACCTTCTCTCTCCGTATGCACTTTCGTCCTTGTTATCTGCGCTATCTAATGTCCTCAACTACGCTAATGTGCCCAGTCTATCACGTTTCCGAATCATAGCAGAACACATCAGTGGACCAGTTTGACCTCTATCAGCCCCATGATACCCTGGCCGTGCACCTTGACGACCTGTTGGTGCTTGAGTCAGCGGCTGCTTTTGTCACGGGCATGGTTGGATGGCCGGGATGGGGTTACATACCTCGAACCTTGAGTCTGCCTCTTTGAGCAGATCGGTGAACTCCTTGAGAGTCCGCTGTTTTGCCGCATAGCCATTCAGCATGGCCATGTCAATCTGTCGCAGGTGGTGCTCCTGGACCTTAGGCTCGGTGTTGGCGGGCGGGAGGACCACTGCGACGTTGTGTTAGAGAAAGGCACCAGCCGAGGCTAGACTCTGGTCTATTGCGCGAGGGATCTCAAATAGGCAGGAGTGGTTCGTGCATGATAGTAAATGAGGGCTTTACGAAACTTACTGTCGTTGATCAAAAGGCTCGTATTGGGCGAGCACTTCTCCATGGCGGGAACGAAGGATTTGAAAATCTTGACCGAGGTCTCGTCATTGTAGTTGTGGATGATCTGTCGCATGAAGAAGAGCCCGGCGTTGTGTACGGGCTGCGGTTGGTTGAAGTCGTATTGCATGAAGGAGACGCGTTTCTCGACGGGCGGGTAGTCCGCTCGCTTAGGGCCTTCGACGAGCATGACGGTGTTGACATCCTGGACGATGAACTCGAGGTCCGGGAATTCCTTTGAGTAAGGTCAGATCAACGTGGCGTCTTGCACGTGCGCGTGTTCAGGGTTGCGGCGGGTAAATGTGACCTACATTCGCTAGGTAGATGGATATGTGCCCGCTGCCTCCCCCGACATCGACAACGGTGGTCTTGCCAAGGCTCGCCCAGGGGAAGCGGTCTCGCAGCTCCAGGGTATCCTTGTTCACTACCTTGTATCAGAAATAGATATCGACTAGGCTACAGTGGAGGGACGTACTCTGGACCAATCCGGCCATCGCAGCGGCGAATCGCGCACCACGGGCAGGGTTGGCGGCATACCATTTGTAAGGAGTCGTTCCGAAGCGTATATTGAAAGCGCTATTGTCCGGGGTCGATGTAAACGGCTGCTGCTCAACCGACGTTGCAGTTAATGAGGCGGCTTCAAACATCTCATCCGCCCTGTGCGGAATAATTAGCATAGATTGCGTTTCAGAGCGTATGGGGCAACACTGACTGGAAGGCAATGGTGGCTTCGATATCCTTGTTGTTCGCTACGAAGGCGGACAGGGAGGTATGCTCATAGACGCCCTCTTCTAGCTCCTGAAAGCAGCGCTGCGAGGCTAGGAGCTTCATCACGCGCCCGAGACGGTCCTCGTCCATCTTGGCTATCGACGCCATTTCCTTAACGGTCATGGACTGGCCGACGGGAATGATGGAGAAGTACTTGAAGCGCAGGGCAATCTGCCATGCTCCCAGATCATGCTGGTGGCAGATAAAGGTACGGAGCCATTGTAAGGGCCCGTTGGCAAGGAGGATTGCATCTTCTGCTGCCTGTGTGAGATTTATGCGCAGTGTATCAAACTCACGGTCGGAAGGGTGAGACGCAGAGCTTGGGGAGAAATCCGGCTCGGCAACCCCTTTCGCCTCATAGTACTTGACAAGGCTCTCAGCCTGAGCAAGCACTTCTCTCGCCTTCTCCAAGAGTAATGACTATATTGGCGTATATCGGTCAGCTTTGGAGGTGCCAAGGGCTTTTTCGTACTCACGTTCGATGACGCCATGTTTGTGTGGGTGAGCTATGTTGGGATGCAAGTATATGAGAAAACAACCTGAACAAGTAATCTGGGATAATGGACATAGCATTTTATACTTCTTACTTTCGAGTGAGGTGTGGCTAGCCTGGACAGAGCAGCATTCTCCCAGTAGGCTACTGACCGGGCCTCTCGCCGACCCAATCAGTCTCTAGCAGAGATGCGTTGCGTCCTCCACCGGGTATGACTGGCCCGCGTGTCGTCCTTTTCCTCCCTGGCCGGCAGAGTCAACCCAATGCGCCACGGTGGGATACCTAGACGTTGTGCCGTACTCTCTACTGCAGGGTAGTCAAGGATTGCCATCTTCTAGGTACTTCATGGGTCACTTGCAGATGAATCCTGTCCCGCACGCGGCCGTCGTATCGTCCAAGGGGCTCCGAATGTGGCAATGCGGTCGAGGCACGACGTACGCCGACAACACAGCCATGTCTCCAGGCGTTTCGAAAACAGGGTCACATCCAATCGGTGGCTAGTTGTTTCCCATCCTCATGCAACTCTATCAATGCTCGTAAAGTTTGCCAGAAGAAGTGGGCTGTAGGTATTCAGTAAGAGATGTGCGGCAGGCAGGGCGGTATACGACAGCAGTAAGTGGAGCCGGAGCATATTGGTACGCTGACAGACAAGGTATCGTTACGGAATACAACTACGCAAGTCATCAGAAGCAGGAGGCGGCCCGTCCATCATCTGTGAATTCATACATCGTCCCTCCTTTTGGGATCGGGAGGATCGATTCTGACCAGGGCTAGAGAATCTGCCGATGTGATGATAAGAAGATGACCAATAGAACGCATGAGGCTGTAAAGTGGTGAACTTGGTAGAAAGACAGGGGATCTACCTATCCATTGAGCCTCTTCACAGGTAGACCGAGCAGTAACCCCGATGGAAAGGTCGGCTTTATAGACCGTTGAACGTCGTGGTCTCTCTCGTTTCTACCTACCTATACCGGTATGACCCCCACCGAGCACGGAACCACCTGACTTGGATAGGGGTAGATAGCGTTATCGATAACATCACAGTAAAATACAGTATTGTAAACACTGTCTGCACAGTACCCCGCGGCATTCTACCTACCTACCTCCATCTCTCAGTCTCGTCGTGCGGGCTCACGACTTGTGCTTCATTATCCAGATACGGAAGAAGTGAGCGGCTTCACTTCGGTCAATTGTAGCTATTACTACTAACTACCAATTGACATCCTTCGATTTGATTGCCTAAGATCAACCACCCAGTCGCCCCTGTGAGTCCCATTGTGCCCTTCTCTCCGAATGGACTGCCAATCTATGGTCAATTGTCGATCTCCGCACAATCAATCCACACTGACTACGCAGCCAAGAGCGATCGTCACGGCACCTACGGAACACACTCAACGACCTAAGGTACTTTTATTTCTCTTCCTGTGAATCTCTACTGCGTGCTGTACGTAATAAACACGTACCTAGAATGGGCCAGTCCGGTGTGGTCCCAAGGCACAGAGGAAAAGAGGTGGATCCTTGTTCACCTAGGTTGGTACCAGATCACGCATTTCCGCTTCAGCGTCGGGGAGTCGCTTCAAGTTTATGTCTGAACAAGAGATATTCAATTATACGATGAGGACTTCCTCCGACTTAACTCGCAAAGTCAATAAGCTGGATACAATGCCCATATACCTCTTGTCCCATCAAAGCTCTCTGGTTCTAGCCCAAGATCTCGTCTTTATTGCCGGTCCCGGAACATGATCTGGGATGCTGGGTTGGGCATGTCCATGTCCATGAACATCAAGTTTCCGGGTCTCGCCTCCTCCTTCAGCTTCAGGTCGTACCTCAGGAGAACCTCGATGATCAGCAGCTTGCTGATCAAGCTCCCCATGAAACGACCGGGACAGATATGTCGCCCGTGTCCGAAATGCAGGCTACCGGCGAAAGACGAGGTAAATTGCAGTCCGCTGTGACGTGTGTCCGTATCTTTGCGCAACCTCTCGAAGCGAAACCCGTCGAAGTCCTTTGCGTTGGAGAAGAATTGATCATCCATGGAGATGGGCACACCGGCGAAGCAAATATGGGTACCCTTCGGAATAAATTCACCCGTGGAAAGGTGGAATGACTTCAAAATCGTGCGGTTCACAGATACTAGCCTACAGGTTAGCTTGACTTGCCGAGACGGGAAAGCATGGTGTGTGAGAAATGTGAGGTTTTTGGATTCCACATACGTTTTGACGGAGGGTGAAATCTTTGCGCTTCTTTCATGAAACTGTCGAGCTTCCACATCTTAGAAAGATCCGCGTTGGTGATCTCTGTTGACTTCTTCCCCAACACGCTTTCGATCTCCTCGCGCAACGGAGGGGCCCATCGCTCGAAGTTTGCAGCGAGATCCAAAAGGCTGTTCGTGATATGGTTCGAGGTTGTGTGGGACGCGCCGAAACTGACGCCAGTCAAACGATGAGCGATCATCTCCGGTGTTGCCTGATCGGGTGGTGATGTCTCCACGAGCCAATCCACGGTACACATGTCGTTGCTTTTGACCCGCGCTGCCCAGAATTCCGGCTGGTTTCGGCGCCACTCAAGACGCTGGTTGATGATTGGTCTCATGATATTGAGGATCCTGCGCCTGCATAGGTAAATATTGTATAGGTTGGGCGTGAACGCCGCCACTAAAGGTCGGAAGATTCGGGGAACGATTTTCAAGTTAGTTGCCGAGATGAAAACATTCTGCGCGTAACCGATAACGGAATCAGTCCACACGGGATTGCGGCAAACTTCGGGTCCAGCGACAGTTCTAGCTACTATCTGTGCTACGATGCTTTGGATCTTGGGCTGAATCACGATCGGTGTCCATTCTGTTTCAAAGTCAGTCACTGGACAGTATTCATCGTTTCGCCACACATACCTTTATATGCGGTGAGATGCTTATTGAAAGCATAGGCAGCCTCATCAGCGGCGGGTGCGACTTGCTGGCTGAGCTTGGCAATATACTGCGTTCGTATCGCTTCGAGGTTTGCGTGTGCGAATATCTCGTAGTCTAGGGTAGTCCACGATCCCACGAAGAACTGGACATGAGTTAACTCAGCGATCCCAGTCACAGAAGATGTGTGAAGGGGCTTTTACATCTGATGTGGCGCGAGAGTTGCTTGCAATGTCGTGTGGGAGGGTTGATATTTCTTCCAAGTAGCGGATTGGGAGAACGATGGATTGGCGGTCAGTCGAGGGAAGCTGGACGATTCTATCACGGTACTAGATAACTCAGTTCTATGATCGATTGCAAAAGGACGCGGTATATCATACTCGTTCATACGCGTCATGGATAATCTTCGGGCCTTGTTTCAACCAATTCCATTGAGTCAAGGAGAACAACTTCCCGTTCGACTGGCCAACCAAGGGGAACAGGGCATGCCGGCGCTGAAAGAAGGGGCTAACGAATCTGGCCCAAAAGAAAACAAGCACAAAGATTGAGGTTGTCGCTATGAGAGAGTTCGTGTAGCTCGCCATGTCGGCGGCTGTCGATATGTGAGACATCGTAGATGGACGCTTTCCAAAGGCCGTGAGAGTCTCTGAGAAAGGTCGGCGGCCCTTAATTAATGACGACAAAGGAAATATCAAACCTCTGCGATGCGGCTATTCTTACCCTGTCTTCATCAATGGTTGGAATAGCCTATAGCTTAGTCATTCTCACAGCGCCGCCGCGTGCGCAGACACCCTCTTGATACCGTAGACTCGCGAGGCGCGACGTGCTCCGCCTTTTTGGCAAGCGATAAGGCCGAATCAGATATACGAAGGATCACCGAAAGTCCTAGGAGAGAAGACACTGCAGGGCCGTGAGCTCCTTCTCGACAAAAAAGGTGCACCGCTTCAGGATTTTATTGGACCGGACCTTCACCGCACAACGTGTTAATGCCTATCCTGGCCGTCTGCTACGCAGCACGTTTTTAATCTGGCTGGGATCGCAGGGGCTTCACCAAGAAAACGCCTATGGGCATTGCAGGTGGTGTGAAAGAAACCCCGCGCTGGCTAGCGAGCCGAAGCGACCCGCTTGGATTTGTCTGATGGAAGAATCGCGGGATCATCGCCCGGGACCGCTGGAAGAAAGCCGAAAAGGCCTCTCGCATATGATGTGATGCTCCAGCAAATTGGAGCGTGTTGGCCCTGCTGGGGCACCCCTTGTGGCGACAGGGTTGCAGCGCAGATGTGAGTGTCCCCGTCGTCGAGCTTTCGGACGCCGTAGTCGCACATTTGGCAGGGCCTGTATGGAGCCAAGCGCCCAAGGGGCTCCCCAACATCGACACTATGCCATGTGCGTGGGTGGTTTCCAGGGCACTCGAAAAGCATGCAATGCCCCACCCGCAAATACACGAGGGTTTCCGTGATTTCTCACTCCTTCGGGCCCCCGTTGAGATCCCGTCCAGCAGTGAGTGAAGTTGAACCCGATGCCCCGGCATGTCACATATCCGTTTCGATCCCTCAATGCAAATACCATACACGAAACTCGGCTACAGCTTACTTTCTCTCCCCGGAAGAGCTGATATGTACTATCTAGATAGGTATACTGTAGGATTCCGAGTAAGCAGAGAGTGGATTCAGATGTTATGGCCTGCAAGCTGATAAATCCGCATGCCAACAATGACGGGAGCCATCACCACATGGCATTTCCGACATCCTATAAAACCTCAAGAAGGTAGAATGCGTATCCTCTCGGATCTGCGGTGTGATTCGAAGCATCGACAGCCAGCCTGCAGCGTGAGGTTCCACTCGCTCTCACTCATTGCAACACACCCCCCAGCCTCAGGCTATCTGAGCCGCGCTATCACTAGCCCGAAATCTGGATAATACCGATGCTCCCGGCTCTCGTTCTCTGAATCTTTTCCCCATGCATCTCATATCTCGAGTCAAGATGGAGGTGGCGACGGCAGTAATAGCGTGGGCTATCGCTTCCACCTGTCGAAATCTCTCCCCCTCCAGCGATCTGTTAGGTCTATGCCCTCGACAGAGCGTTGCATCGGAGCTCCAGGGGAGGCTCTCGTCAACCGCGCAAATCTTCCTGCCGGGAACAGGCAATTTCACCAACGCGACGAGCCGTTGGTCTGCACTTGACGAGCCGGGCATCAATATCGTCGTCGTCCCGAGCACTGAAGACGACGTAGCTGCGACGGTATGAGCGCACAGAGACCAACGTCAATCTCGTCCCATGCTGATGATTACTACTAAGGTACAATACGCCAACTCTCAGAATATATCCTATCTTGCCGTCAACGGTGGCCATGGCGCAATCACCACGGTCGGCAAGCTGCAGAACGGCATTGAGATCTGGATGCACCAGCTGAGCAGCGTCAAGGTATCAAGCGATGGTAAGTCCGCAACGATTGGCGGCGGCACGCTTTCCAAGACGGTCATAGAAGATCTCTGGGCTGCGGGCAAGCAGACGGTGACAGGCGCCTGTGAGTGCGTCAGCGTTCTCGGACCCGCCCTCGGCGGTGGCCACGGCTTCCTGCAGGGACGGTACGGACTCGTCGCGGATCAGTTCCTGTCCATGAACATCGTTATGGCCGATGGGAAGATCCACACAATCGACAGCACGTCGGATGTGTGGTGGGCAATTAAGGGCGCCGGGCATAACTTCGGCATCGTGACCTCCTTCACATCCAAGGTTTACGACATCGTTCGCCCCAACTGGGCGTACGCGAGTTTCATCTTCACCGGGGACAAGGTCGAAAGTCTGTACGAAGCCACTAACAAATACCTCCTGAAGAACGGGACACAGCCAGTGGACATCATCAATTACTCGTTCTTCTTTAACATGCCCAGCCTCGACCCAGCTAAGGTACGCACATCCTCCCGAGCCCTACTGAATCCCCCCCCTTCTAACAGACCAAAAGCCTCTTATCATGTTCTACATCCTCCAAGAAGGCGTGACGGAGGTCGACTCGACTTGGACGAAACCATTCCAAGCCCTGGGACCAATCGCCACGGATGGCCAAGGGGGTACTTACATGGACGTAGCCGCTTGGACCGGAAACGGCAACCAAGACCCGCCATGCCAAAAGGCCGGCCTCGTCAACATCCGCTTCCCCATCGACACACTGACCTACGACCCCGCAGCACAGCGAGAAGTCTACGATATGTTCGCCGACGCGACGCAGAAGACACCAGCGCTCAATGGCTCGCTCTTCCTCTTCGAAGGCTACTCGCTACAGGCCGTGCAGGCCGTGCCAAGCGAGCAAACCGCCTTCCCGTTCCGAGGCGACCGCCTCCTTATCTCCCCCTTGCTCACGTACGCCCCGGCCGGGCCGGAGCTCGACAAGGCAGCCAAGGATCTCGGCGAAGGCGTCCGCCAGGTGCTATACAAGGCCAGCGGGCGGAAGGAGCTGCACACGTACGTGAACTACGCCTTCGGCGACGAGACGGACGAGAACTGGTACGGGCCGGAGTCTTGGCGCCAGGAGAAGCTGAAGGCCCTGAAGCAGAAGTACGACCCGCTTGGCAAGTTCAGCTTCTACGCCCCTATTGCTTGAGCGCGGCGCGTGCCTGGGCTTTGAGGGCGCGTGGGGTTTCGTCGCTGTTGATTCTACGGGCTTCCTTTATGGATTAATTCTTGGCCTTATGGTTATCTTTTTTTAGATGGTGCTCGTTGGGACTGCGATGTCTGCTGATAGACCTTAATTTGTAACTGTCGAATGCCATTCATATCATGTATGTATATGTGAAGAAGGACCTAGCCGGTATTAATCGACCTTTTTTCAGGCCAATCTTATGATTCATTGACGCAATGGTGAGAATCTGACAATGCTCGTATGTCTGACCAGCGCGTGCAGTGAGTGGAATGACTAGTGTTAACTCCGTGCTGCTAGGTAATTCCGTGACGCTACGGAGTATCTATACATGTCTGAGAAGCTCTCGAAATCTCCGTGCATAAGTAATTGTAGCGGTGCTATTGTAGATTATCCTGCAGGTAGTGCAGAATGAAGTAAGTCTGGCAGGCTCCCTAGAGACACTACGACGCAGACCATTCGCGCGATCACCTAATCTAGTTGGTTACATCTCACGTCAGTGCAGAGTCTTGCGAATAGCCTCCCGCTTACATTGGTAGGTAGAGCAGTGAAAGTGTTTAGGCAGAAACCAACTGCGGGATTATCGCCGTGTTTTACCTTATTGCTCGGCCTACCGTAATCCTCGGCCATTCGGGGTTGCCACTCGTCTATAAACACGCGGTTGAAGAGGTTGAATTGGTATAGTGGCCGAGCAACCGCGACGGGCCGAACGACGACGGCGTGCCAGCACAACTGCACACTTCACTTAGTAGATCCACGTCAATTACTTAGCAATAACTTGCGAAGGCCGTTAGTTGCAGTAGCGCAGCTGGGGACTTGACTTGGGCCGAACTCACTCGTTATCTAGCCGGTACTTGACGCCGTCACGAAGTGCGGAGGGGAATTCTGCTCCGGCTCGCGAATTGCCGGCGCCACCGGGACCTACTATACTTATAGTACGATTTCCGAGGCAACTGCGAAAGTGGCAGCTACGGGAGGTAGTCGGCTCAAGTCTCAACTATCTAACCGTATGAGTCTTCGACGGTTGGCTAGTTGTCCGGCATGCGTGGCCTAGTGTAGCATCCTCCGTTCTACAATAGGAGCGCGTCGCGATGCCACCAGACCTTCGAACTATTTAGACAACTACAGTAGATAGGAGGTGCCTTATTCTAGATAGGTAGAAACTGGTCTTCTCGCAAAAGGCCGGGGGATAATTACGAAGCTGGGGACTCGTGGCATCGCCTTACGACTAAAAATAGCCGCCTTCAAGTAGAAGGTGGCAAGCAGCTAACAAAGGGGTAGCGGGCGCCGAAAAGGAAATTGAAGCGGAAGCCCGCAATTCATTGTATCCACGCGCTAAGGCCAGGTCAGTCTATCTACTACAGTACGTAGTATCTACGGTAGATACTGAGTAGGTAGGGTCTAGGTAAAGAAGAACTACCGCGGGAATTGGTCGCCGATGCAACGTGGACGGTGACGACGACACGACCCCGACCACGTTCGCGACCGAAATACAGAATTATAGATAGGTAGGTAACATTTGGAAAACAGCACGTGTGTAATTTCGAGAAATCGACGCTCTGCAGAATCGTCGCTTCTTCTGAGGGATTTTATATATGTATTGCTTGTTCGCGGGCTGGATATAAATACCGCCCGCTAGACCGCGTCTATGGTAGTAAGTGTATACTACCCAGGCATCACCGTGTCAGCTGCTACGTTGCTTACGATCTCTTCGCCCGGAAGGGCATATAGATCGACCTCGATCGTCGGCCACCGTCCCACCCGGCAGACCTGACAAATATGTGGGATGTGTAATTGGTAGCCCCGGCCATGGGTTGTCGATAGGGAATCGATATAGGGAACATAGGTGCCCTCTATAGGCTTACATAGTTATTGTAAGTATACGCATCCGCGGCATTGGTGAGGTCAGGGTCGAAAGCGAACTTGCGAATACCCAAGTGAGACACTTCTGAGGCTACCCTGAGACCGACGTTCCGACTAATCGTCGAGTTGGTAGTCGACCGTGAACTTGCTCGCGTCAGTTATCTACTTAGTATCAATTAAACCGAGTCTCTGGGCGTGATTCTTATACCTAGACGAAAGATCCGTGCTAGATTAGCATAAATAGGGCCGCAAACCCGCCGACGCCAGGATTCTTCCGAATCGCAGTAATCTTAACTATGGCCTCAGTAGGCAACCGATGAGTGCTGGCTAACCACGGTGCGTTTTGCATTCCACCTGAAAAAGCGATGGGGAAAAGACCCTATCTGAGACTCGGCACCGGTGAAGGATCGCCGACAATTTATGAAACTTACATGGTACAAACCGCCGTTGGGCTTGGCGGTCGGCCAAACCCCCCTCTCATCCGACAGCGTGCGAATCTGAGCCCATCGCGGCCGACCGTCGTCCGTCGACCGTCGACCGACCGTGTGCCACAATTTAACAAGAAGAATACAAAATGCTTTTTTTTCCTGAGGGTGTCCGGCCGGCAGATCGCCGGGGCCGCAGACGTGGTATCCCGGCCTGATCACCTGCCTAACCCATTACTTTCGTTCAAATAGTCTTTCACACCGGGTAGGTTCCAAGGGTCGACTCGCAAGTGTAGGTAGAGCAGACACAGATGACATACTTATGGTAAAGCCAACCAGGTAGCTGATCCCCCCTCCCCCCTCTCAAAAATGAAATAACCATCGGCCATGCCTTTTGAAACCACCCTTTCTCCTGCTTTTTCCCTTTCCTCTTCGCACTACGCAAATTGGCGATCGAGGCCCGTGACAGAAGTACCCAATTATCAAATCCATGCATATCATCCTACAGCATGGATCCTTCAATTCTAAGTAAGCGGATAACATGACCCCGGTCCCAAGAACACGTCCGTCTCTCTTCTCCCCTCCAGCGACCAGCCCCAAAAACCGTCCCTTCGCTGTCGCGGCCTTCCCTTTGGCCCCAATCACTTTTCCGCAAGGACAAGCAGAGTAACCCTACTGCATACGGTAGTGCCGAGGGCTTAACCCGTAACCGAACAGCGCCGGGCAGCAATTCTGCCTAGACTGCACATCTATCTAGCCCACTGCGTGTCTAGCGTAGGGGAAAGATCAGACCCGGTCAGGTATCTCTCGTCCTTGCTGACGCCGACCAGACGGTCCTCCAGCAGACGATGTTGTAGTGCATTCGGTCACAGTAATCACTCTTTTTTTCCCTTTTTTTTTCTTTTGACCCCCCGTCTCCGCTGGCTAGATAGACAAGTCCCGCCCCGCCCCAAACGCACGGGACTTTTCAAAGAGAAAGGCCGTTTCCCTGGCGTGAATCGTCGTCGAGGGGCCATGCGCGCGTCCCTGTCCCGTCTCTTTCGCATCGCTGATTCTAACTTGTTACCGTCCTGGTGGACTCCCCGATTCTAGACCCTGCCTTGGGCCCCGAAAAGACGTTGCTCTGAGAGGTCCCGCGGCGCATCATCACCACTGGCCGCTCCACGTCCCGTGAAGTGTTGATTTTTGGCTGTTGTTGGTTTTTGGTTTTGTTTTCACTGTCGCTGTTTGTTGCTCTCCGGTCCTGCGACCGTCGCGAGCCATGGCGAGTGCTACGCAAGCGCCTGTTGGGACCGCCGTGGGCGAGTTATGGCGCAATATGGGCGGCCAGGTGGACATCGGCGTCGAAACTACGCTGCTCGGGTTGGCGTACATCTCGCTGGGGCTGCGACTGTGGTCGAGGAGCATACAGGGGGCGCAGTGGCAGATCAACGATTGGCTCATCGTGGTGGCTACAGTATGTGTTTTTGTTTTTTGTTTTTTTTACCTCCCGTCGCGCGATGTCGATGTTCTGGGTATTACGGGATCTTCTAAAGCATTGGGATTACAGGTTCTTATGACTGCGAGGTATTCCATCGAGCTGGTTTTGGTCCTCAAGTGCGGTCTGGGGCTGCCGATGGACGATGTCGTCAGAGTAGGCGGTTCGGGCGTGATCGTCCTGTTTCTGAAAGTACGTAAAACCAAGCTCGACATTCCAGGTCTCCAAAAAAAAAAAGAAAAAAGAAAAAAAAACTGACCCGCACAAGCTTCTCTACGCCCTTGATCTCCTCTGGGTGACCGTGGTGGCCTCGGTGAAGATGTCGATTCTCCACTTCTACAGCGTCATCTTCCGGCAGCGCATCTTCCTCCGGTTCGTCTACGCCGCCATGGTCATAATGGTGGCGTTCTACATCGGCGCCTTCCTCGGCACGGCGCTGGTCTGTATCCCGCCGCAGAAGAAGTGGTACCCGGACACCCCGGGCTACTGCGGCAGTGAGATCACGTTATACTTCGCGATCGTCATCACGGACATGCTTACTGACCTGATCATCATCATCCTCCCCTTACCCATCCTCTGGGGACTACAGCTCCCTCTGAGCAAGAGGCTGGCATTATCATTTATATTCGGCATAGGCTTCGGGTAATTCCCTCCCCCCCTCCCCGGGTCCCCATGGGCGAAAAAACCCCTGATCCCCGGAAACTAACAGCAAGGCATGTAGAATCGTCACCATCACCTCCGTGCGCATCAAGTTCTTCCTCAGCCTCGACATGTCCAACATAACAGGGACCATCTGGCAGGCCGGCGTGTTATCCGCAATAGTACCCCTCCTAGGCCTCGTGAACGCAAGCCTGCCCGTCATGCAGCCGGCTCTCAGGAAGATCTTCGGCTCCATCGCCGTCCTGGCTACCGTCAAGGCGTCCGCGACCACGAGCAGCGGCACGCGCAATTTCGAGCGGATACCGGAAAGCGGGCTGGAGCTCTCCTCGATGAAACGTGAGTGAGGAGGATATGCCCCGTGGAATCAAGGAAGGTTTTTCGTACTAACCCCGATTCTCGCGCCAGGGAAATCCGCGAAGCAACAGCCTGACCTCGGCCGCATCCGGGTAACGACGGACTGGGAGGTGAACTCATCCAAGTCGGACCCCCCGATAGAAGGGCGGCAAGCGGGTCATAATACCGGCGTGTACGTCAGATCCATCCCGTAGTGAATTTTTTACAAGTTTCTTTCCCCCCCCCCCCCCGCCTCTGAGAAACGGTGTTAATGTGGAAATCTATATCTAGTGCTCTTTGAGGCCACCGGGTTCCGGGAACCCGAAAACGGATGAGTTTACGACGGGACTGGATAGTCTGGGTATATGTAATGGGATTGCTGTGGCTTTTGCTGCGGTTTCTTTTTGGGGGGGAGGAGGGGGGGTTTAATTAATGGTTAATGACGATGAACGTGCCTATAACACACATCTTTACACACTTACACATACCATACATACACGCGCTCACACACACTCATACACACCCACACATCTACAGTCTTACGCATACATACTCATATATACTCACGCATACTCATATTCACCCTCACACTCGACATCGCCCTCACCCTCACACTCACACTCACACTTACACTCACCCTCACCCACACTAGCTCATGTACATGTATATCACAAGCCAAATAATCCAGCATCAAGTCAGATAAAAACAAACAGAAATAACAAGCGATCAATCAAGTCCCCCCCCCCAAATAATAAAAATCAAGTGCACCAAAGTAGGACTTTCAGTTTACTTTCATAATCTACGACGATGTAAATGCAGCGGTAAATTTCCCAATCTACCCGTGCCACCCAGCTTCCCAGGTCGTATCCCGCAAGTATTACCCTCATGAAGCCCCGAATATCAAAAACCCCCGTCTTTAGAAATTCGCCCACAGATATTTCTGCCCTGCCCAGGACTCCTCGCCGCTGGGTATGATCTGGTCCGCAGGGAGCGCGAAGCCGTACTCGCCGGTGTCTCGGAGCTCAATAGCCCAACTTTTGATTACCCCCCCAAAAACGGGTCAGGTCAGCGGACTGCAATTTTTATTTTCTATTTTTTTTTTTTTTTTCACGGGGCGCCTGTTTGTTACACTTACGCGAACTCGGCCGGCGATATGTCGGTGAAGTAATCGTTGCTGCCGCCCGCCGCGGCGTAGAGCGTGCTGCAGGTCTGCCCCGACGTGAATTCCGTCCCGTGGGGCTTCGCGATGGCCGCTGCCGTGTCCTTGGCTAGAGCGTTTTGTTCGGGCTGGTTGGGTGCTTGTGCGGTGCAGGAGTAGCCGTACGGACTTGGGGGGGATTTTGTGTTAGCTTGTATGTATATTGCGTATGTTGCCGGGGGATTCCCTTGCGGGTTCGGCTTTATGAAATCAAATAGACTTACAGCAGGATGTCTTGGCCGTAGCTGTGCCAATCGATATATAACTTGATGCCATTTCCGGCCGCGAGGTTGTCTCCGTATACTGGGTCATCTTCTCAGCGTGCTTTGTCCTTTTGGATCGGTTTTGGAATGCTTCGTCTTACCCCGGATTCCGGTGTTCTCTGGGGTATCCCCGGGTGCCTCTCCGCGATAACTGTGATGAATATTTAGCTATTCTCATGTGACGTGCTTAATCGTGTTTTAAGAGCTAATAGATAAGGGCATCATCCATGGGACGATTTAAACATGTAACGGGACCCTGCCATCAACTTGGGAAAAGGTAGCTTACGTTTCTGGAGTACCTAGTCAGCGAAGTCCAGAGCGTCAAGGCGGGAAATTCATAAACGTTGAGAGGAACGACAGACCTGAGCCGGGGTTCGTGGAAGAACCTTCGCCATCCCACTTGTAAGGCCAGTTCCTGTTGATATCGGTGCCGATGGCGCTGGTGCCAGAACGCGGCTGTCTGTTCTTACGCCACATGCGACTTGTGGTTTGCGTGTAGACGAATCCTGCTCGTTGATTATTATTAATATTGAACTTACGTGATTTCAAGAATCAGTAAAACATACCATCCGGGTTGACGATTGGGAGGATGTGGAAGTCGTAGTTGTCAAGGACAGACTTCACGGCAGTATCGTTGTTGTAGTTATTGATAAGCTGGTACGTGATATACTCAACAGTCTGTTCTCGGTATTAGATCAGGGTTCGGTAAGCGGCGAAGTACCAGCCTAACCATCGATGTTATCCATTCTCGTGCGTGGACGTTACCATGGTAATATATGGCCGGCTTGGAATCCTTTCCGCCGCTTCCCCAAAGATGGATACCCTGAATCGTCCTGTTTTCAAAGGATGTGCCGGCAGTGATCAGTTCCGAATTGGAAGGGAATGCGGCCTGTAAGCTCTCCAAGAATGTCAAATGGTCAGCGTACTCATGGTAGGCATTGAACCATGAGAAGCTTGGTAGAGCGGCAGCCTCAGCATTGACGCCATGCTCGCTTGCTTCGAGGCCTTGATCTCAATTAGCTCGCCCGGCGCGTGAGAGCCCATATTTTCTAAGCTGACCTGGGAATGGCTGTAGCTCTCCTTCGAGGGCGATATTTGCTCCGAGGTCCTCTGCTAGTATCTCGACATCGTAGTTGAGGGCATTAAATGCATCGAGGCTTTCTTTCGGAACAGCAACATCGACATGCTGCTTATCAATGTGTCCACGGTTACGAGCGAGCTCAATCGCGGCCAAAGACTGAAGTTTGGCCTCAAATTCCGCAAGATCGTCCTGAGTTAATACACGGAAGACCTTGTAGCCATCGTAGACTTCTCGGCCGCGCCTGTCAAGCGGGATGCCAGCAACCAAAGGAGCAAGGAATAGAGCGGCGCGAAGGAACCTCATTCTGCCAAATGTGAGAAGAGTATGACATGAGAAGAAGCGGCGAGAACTTTCGGATTCACGCCCTTCTCTCGGATAACGTACCTCATGATACAGTTATAGTCCGTCCAAGGCAGTTCAACTGACCCTCGCAGGGTCGCACTCTTCTTACCACATACCCCATCGGGAAGGACGTTCTGGAGTGCATCGGATGGGTATCAACGTGGTATAGGCATAGCTACACTTGTTTGCTGTTCCACAGAGCGAGTTCCCGTTGCCGTTTCAGAGCGATGGTTCGACATGACGATGATGTCCTCAGGGGTGGAAAAGCTTCGCCATACATGAACGCCTAGGACCCTAGACAGGCAGAGGCTTTCATCTGCCAGAATGGATCGCGGATCTACTTCGATTCTGCTGTCACGATCAATGCACATTGATGGCGCAGTGGTTCGATATCAATCTCTAAGGGTCCTCTCTCACCCCGGAGGTAGTATTAACAATGAGAATAAAAGTTTATTCAGAGCAAGATTCATCATGAGCGAACATGAGGCGGAGCGCTCGGTTGAATCAGAAGTAAGTGCATCATAGCGATACCGAATGTTACTGAGGCACTTGATTTGCTCTGGTGCCACGAGGTTCATTCGATTTGGCCAACGGTATTGTGTACACAGTTGGGCGAATGACATGAAGGTAAACCATATGCCTCGGCTCTCCAAATTGCGTTCAAATGGTGTCGAGAGAGGCCAGCCTTGACCAGTAGTAAGTAGAGTTAAAAATAAGAGCGACCAATATACAAATCACAAAGCGATTGGTGTGAGACTGAGCCAAGCCACTCGAGCTTCCTCAATAGGTGGAAGGCGAGGGTCATAGGTGTTATCAGATTTCTCCTCGGTATGCCATCATGCGCTTTGTCGGTGCTACTTATGAGATACGAGCTTCCTTCTGAGGAAGCCGGAAAAGCGTCATTGGCAGTGCTGCCAAAGAATGCACTGGACTCCTTCGGGTCGGTACAGTAGATAGTAGGTATTGCTCATCACGCTCCCGTCGAACTCGTCAATACAACCCGTACATTGCTTACACACAGCCGCTGATGTATCGCCGAGGCGCTTCTATACGAGTCTCTCCAGCACGCAAGATGGTGTACTGCATTGCCGTTTGGGGATGGTATTGTGTTCGGAACGACCCCTGGTCACGCACGCCTTGGCAATTACTATTCCACGTGTACTCGGCAAGTGTACAGCAGAAGTTGAAAGGAAGGGCAAGAATGAATAAAACTTCACTGAGTCCCAACTCTGATTGCAATTGAATGGAGCTACATCGAAAAGATGAAGTCGCGTTGGAAAAAAAAGGAAGGGTGGTGAGTGAGTCTAACTTGCCCATTTCCTTTTCGTGAAAAAGGGTCTACTTACCGTAATAATTAGTGAATATACTGTGTATACGCACGGTATATACAACAATCCACGCCTGAATCTGAGAATACGGAATATCCCTTATTATCTAGATGGCCGCTAGACCTGTTATAACCCAGGTTAGATGGATATGATTGCTGAACGCATGAGATTTCCCAAGGCGGTGTGAATATAATGGTCTTGGCCGTATACTTGACTTTGGCAGCAGATGCCGTGCGGTGAGGTCTATTCTTGTGAGGGCTACGTCATTTCGGACGTACGGGATGGAGTTTACGATTGGCACTCCGGGTCTCTGCTGAAACAGCCCAGGGCACAATTACCCGGTGGCTGGCTGACCAAGGCCCTGTTGTTCTGTTTGGCTGCATTTTATCAGCTTAAGCGATGGCCGTGCAGCCCGATTCGGCCTGTCGGAATCTCGTCGGTCCGGGCAGTCGACGAGCCCTTCGTCCGTCCGCCAGCTTGCCCTCTTACCTATCTTACCCACGTCGACAGCACGCATTGCCGTGATTGCTACCACCTACGACATTACACGCTGCATGTCTTCACAAGCCTTGACTGCGCACCAACATAACGCCTGGCAGGCCGAACCGGGCCGAGCACTGCGCAAATATCATATACCGCTCTTTCCGCTCCAGCTACGAACCATCTCCCGAAGCTGAGCTATATCTAGTAGCCATGCTTCCCCAGCACATCTCCGCAATATTACACACACAACTCCGGACACAACACCGCTGGCCCTTCATAAATCGGTGGGGTTGTGGATTAACCGACCCCACGATGATGATGACGTCGATCACGATAACTTCAGTGGCCGATAAAAGATAGGTATGTATATGGCCCGTGCCTCTGCCACACCAGCTTTTTCCCGTTTTCTTTCTCCTGGCCTGAACCCATCCCCGGAGCGGTCTCCAGCCATTTGCCCTGCCATCTCCCAGCTCTCTCACCTTTCCAGCCTGTAAGCTATGGATATGAACAGTTGGTATACTAGGAGGGGCCTACTCATTCGATGGTGGCAGTTCAAAAGATGGTGGCGGGGCCCGTGGTCTTCGCCACTTTCGCTGCGACGGTCCCTTCGTCTTTTGACGGTCGCCGGCTCGACGCATCCCTTTCGTGACCTGCTGCGTCTCCTGTGGCCACTGCCCTGGTGGCTGCCATGCAGTCTCCCGGACACCCCGCGGTTCATCAAGGCAAATCCCCAGCTAATCACAGACCGTTGGGTCTCCGCCTACACTCTACAGCAGATACCGCTCTGGACTTGGCGTGACACCCCGCAGCGCTCGCTATATCGCCTCTACGAGTGCTTCGTTGCCGGTGACGGCAGTCTTATTGGCTACGAGACCGAGTACATCTGGAGGCATCGAGAGCCTACCCGATGGCAACCTCATCTTTTGGAGGACCCAGGCGAGCATGGCGATCCTGAGCGACGCGCCGTCATAGCAGCCTTGGTCGAGGACCTGGTCGCATCTTTCAACTGGCGCATGGAACTGGGCCTGCGCCGCTGTGCAAATGTTGTCGAGCGGGATAACGACGGAAACCCGGCTCCGTTCACGCCCTACCGCTGTCCCGATTGGGTATATACGGTAGACAAGCTACAAGACACACTCCTTATCAGCGAATTCGACTCAGACGACGAAGAGGTCCCCGAAGATGACCCTTGGAGGCGGCGTAACATCATCTGCTCGATTAGGGGTGATCTTCGAACAGTCTAGGTCCAGCCACGGTGGTTTTGGAGTCGAGCTAGAATACGGAAACACTACAGCAGACATCTCATCCTAGGCCTTTTTTAATCAAAAACCTTTTGGTATCGGCCCCCCCCCCCCCTCCCCCCTTCTCCATCCTCGCAGCAGCCCCGTGTTACACTATATATATTACTCGGCGATTCCGATTTCCCCATATACCCGAACGTATTCCTTACGAACTCTCTCCATGCCCCGAGACGTGGTGAGCTCCCAACCGTTGAAGTTGAGCCCTGCCACGTATTCCTGGCTAAGAGGCGGACCGTCGCCTTTTAGATGCCTTACCAGAACTATGGCATCCGAGATATCCTTGATTTCGCCTCTCCTATTCATGCCGTTGGCGATACGGCGTAATTTACTTTCAAGCTGCCACTCCATAGTAGCCGCGTACAGGACCAGGTTGACCCCCCGGAAGATAACGATACCCTGCTCGATGGCCCGGAGGAACAGGTCCATCCGCTTGTTCATCTGCACGAAGATCTTCACCTCGTCATTGAACCAGTCCTGTCTGAGGCCGAGGAGTTGTGCAACATTTCTGACCGCGCTCGAAATCTCCTGGCGGTAGATCTCGGCCGCGTCGATGTTTGGATCGGTAAGGCAGTCTACATCTTTCGTAGCCGTGCGCGCGTGAAAATACTGCACAGCCAACGTACCGCCCGTGACCATGAAACGGATAGGCGCCAGGCTCATCAGGAGCTCGGACTTAGCAAACTCGCCGTCGAGAGCGGACAACGCTTTCCTCAAAATCAGCATGCAAAAAAAAACCAAAACAACCAAAAATTACCTCGAAGTCACTGATGATGGGTCGGTGCAGTTTCTAGGTACTGACCGCGATCAATGTCTTCACCGGTGAGGTCTTTCTCCCCCCCAACACTCATCGCCGTAAGCAGACTTCCAACGGGATCAGGTAACTAGAGTAGAAACCCAAACAGGAGAAAGGGGAAGGGGAGAGAGAAAACCATCCTTTAAAACCCAAAAAAAAGAAGAAAGGTACAGAAAAAGTCTAGAAGTTTACTTCGCATTGTGAGCCGGCCCCTCCGCAACGTAATAAGGAAAAAAAAAAGGCCCAAGGAATGCCTGCCCTGTCTTACCTTACCGCGGCCTACGTTCAGGTATTTTACTACGCACGTAGCTCCCAAGGACCCCCTCACATGTGAGGCATAAAAACCCAATTGGGTTGAAAAAAGGGGAAATCCGACTTGGCTAGAACAACCGGGAGCCCAGCATTATCATGTTACTGTACGACAAGCCGGAGGGCCCCATACAGATAGATCCTACCGCGGATTCCCGTTTCGAAACATACCTTACCGAATGCCAACCTACCGTACTATACAGACGTACACACATACACACACACCCACACACCCGTAATATAATAATATAGAAATGTAAGAAGCCACCTCCAGCTTCCCTGACGTCGGGCTGCATGGACCAGTCTTGGTCCCGGGGTTACCCGTAACCCCCGCCGACGCTGCCTCTCCCGCGCGGGATGCAAGGGCGAGATAGGGGGGGATCGATTCGAACCGGGACGACATCCGTAATACAAAATATCCCGTCTCGAAATTTATTTTTGTCTTTTTTCCGAGTTGTGCCTATATCAACGGGAAGGGGGAAAGGGGGTATGACTTCACCACGGCCTGTCTGTCCATCGGGGAAAAAAAAAGGGGGGGGGGGGGGGGGACAGAAAAAAAAAGAGAACCTGACGACAACGCCCTTATAACGTAAGCTTCGTGCGGATTAGGGAAACCATAAAGTGTTTGAAATTTAGGCGT